>CAUYQG010161296.1:0-26902 GCA_963574415.1 Tarsius wallacei | reverse complement strand
AAAAAACTAAGTATCACATGTTCTCACTCATATAGTAGACCTTGATCATCCAACGTATTACCACAAGAAAATGACTGACAGGGATGGGAAACTATGGGGGGGAGGTGAGGGCGATGGAATTAATGGTGGCAAATATCTGTCTGGGGATTGGGAGACACCTCTTATCATCAAGGGTGCCTGAACGAAGCATTTTGGTATGCCTAACCCCTAACTGTACCCCACAGTACCATAATAAAAAAAAATAATAAATAAAAAAAAAACTTTTAAAATAGTCTTATTAAGGAGAAAAAATGGGTTAAAGAAAAATGTTCTATGATGCTGTGGAAGACTCACCATTTTAGATGATCTAGTTCTGTAAACACCATCATAATATTACATCATTCATAATGTTTAATTGAGATCCTGTGTGAGAATTCTAAGGTTTTTCCTATCCCAGAGAGTTACTGAGCTTGGTAAAGAAATTAGTTAGCTGTTTAAGGTAATGGTACTATTCTGGATGAGAGGATGTGATTAATGAGATTTCTAAGTATTTCTTTTTTCAACGTTGTTTTTATGTATAATAGATTTGCTTTTATATCAGTGTTAAGTAGAAAAGTAACCTATAATATGTTTAAATTATATTCTTGCTTCTTTAATCTCTCCCAAATATACAATGCATAGCTGTTTTTAAATCACCATTCAGTATGATATTTAATTTCTATTACCCTATATTATTATAAGTACCCTGTGAAAATAAGAGTAAAATCTTATGTGGTCTCAAAAATCAATGATCCAGCGAAGAGTTGACAAAACTTTTTATAGAGGTTTGCAGTACTTAATTATTACCCAAAATATAGATTCTGAATTTCATTCTTACTCCAGATGCTTCTTAAAATGTCAAATGCTTAAGATCCTCCATTTATAAATTTGGTTTTACAAGTGAACATGCCAAAGTTTAGCAGTCTTTCATATCATATTTAGATTATTTTCTCTCTCACACACATACACACACACACACACAAATACAAACACACACACACACACACTCTTGCATGTGCACATACAAACATACACACCAGAGATTTAAAGAGATTTTATCCTCTGTGTATCTTTGTATAATTTTCTCCCCCAAGCTTTAACTTTTCTGTGGTAGCTTTCTATTAGCTCTGTCAGTCTGTAACTGAGTCACTTGCTAAGGGTGGGAGAAGAAGCCATTTTTCATCTTTATTGCTGTTTTCCATACATGATTGTACACCTCTCTAAGTCATCTGTCCATTTACACTTGCTATTCAGATTATTTCTCTCTGTGTCTCTGTCTCCCCCAATCCCCTCCCTCCAATCCCTACACACTCACATCCATACTTGCAGAGGTCATTCCTTCTCTCTTCCATTATAAGAAATAAAAATTGATATTAAAATAGCTATTGTTTATTGAGTGCTTACTATATGCTAGGCACTGTTCTAAGAGCTTTACAGATATTAATTCATCCAATCCATATGATTGGCTTTTCTCTTATTTTATTACAAAATTTCAAGAAGCTTATAGAAATGTAACAAAAAGAGAGAAATCAGATATCTTACTCCTGAGATTTCATTTTCCAGGGCTTGAAGAATCCTTATTACATAAGAGATTTTATAGTTCCAAATCATCTGTCTACCACCAGAAAAGGCAGCCCAGTCACTATTTCAGTTGGATGTCTTGATAACTTGTTTTCAATGCACATATCTCTGCTGGTAAGGCAGTTTTAATTCTCCAAGTAACCAGAAATGTAAAGCACTTGGACTTCAAATGATGAGTGACCAAAATAAGCAGCCTGAAGAGTGGGCAAAAATGAAGGAAAATGCTTGGACAGGGAGTGGTCAAGCTGGCAGCTGTGTTTCTGATATACTAACATGAAAGTAACTTCTTCCTTATTTTTTTAAAGATTTTTTACAATGCAAGAGGTAGACTTTAAAAGAGTTTCAATCTTGAGTCCTTCCAATATATGGGAAACATGCAGTTAGTGAAATGAGAACAGGTTGAATTTGTGATAAAAATTGGTGTCTGGCTCTCAGAGTTCAGCAGTATAATTTCATTTTTATTAGATTCCTACTTATCTTTAACATTGAAAATTATGCTAAGGATGAAAATGTTGAGGAGCATGTACCTTTCAAGGTTAAGAAATAAAATTTTATTTTTATCAAATTATGCTCACATGTAGTGTTAAAAATTCACCAAAGGAAGAAAATGTTGAGGAGACCCTAAATCTTATTTCCACCCATTTTTAATAAGGATCTTGTGTTACCTCAATACCCAGGGTTTTACTACAATTTTTCTTAAAATGGTATTCACCATACTCCTATTTTACATGCTGTGAAGTTTCATCCACAGAATGTGAGACGATGTTATCTAAATTCAATTCACACATTTTGTTCAAGGTTAAAATGTCCTCGCCCCTCAATGAGGTGGGGGAGGAAAACCGCTTTGTTTAATGTTAATGGAAAAATTTAACCTGTGAAATAACTTCAGACTGTAAAATTAAATTCCCCATGTATGTTCTATGCACACTCCCTCAGCCTTTCTCTCTACCCCCAACCTATCCTGTCTTTGGACTCTTCCAAGGAAGTATTTAAATACAATATTGCACTGCAGATAAACCAGAAGATCTGAGCTTGAAGGATCATTTATGTAAAGTTGGGGACATCTATTTTCTCTAAGTCTTGCTGCTTCAGCTGTATTGTAAACTTAACAAGAAGAGGGACACAGATTTTTACCTTCCTGTAGTCTCCTACAGTGCCTCATATAAGATAGTGCTTAATTAAGGTTTAATGATGCTGATCTGAAACAGCCAGTGTGGTTGATCAGTAACACTCCAGACTACTCAACAACTTGGTTGTCTGTAAACATGTCTATGTCTATAAACCATACACCAACAACATGGGCATTAACTGGGAGATCATAAATGCAGAATCTTAGGCCCCATCCCATACTTACTTAATCACAATGTGCATTTGAATAAGTTCTCCTTGTGATTTGTATGCACATTGATGTCTGTGAAGCACTGTTTCATTGCGTTAAGGGTTGCACATTATTAGACACTTTAAATAATTATTTTTTTCTCTTATACTCTTCTCATATGTCCCTCTTTCCTCCTCTTCTTCTTACATTATAGGCCTACTAGTTCCCTCCACATTTCTAGTTCACCATATAATTCCAACTTTTGTGAGGATTAGTCCTCACGAAAATTCTTTGAACTCTTCATAAAAATTAATCAACATTTAATAATTTCTGCTTCCTTAGCTAGTTTTTAAAAAAATATACAAACTTAGATAACAGAAGGGAAAATTTTTAGCCTTCTCAGATGTATGTTCTCTAGGCCTAAGTTACCTATAATTTTTTTCAGAAATTGTGGATTACTATTTTATTGCCTTAAAGTATTGAGCAGAGTTTTCTTAGTATCTCCAAACGGAATGATTTCTGATTCTCATAACTATGAAATCTTGCTTATGTTTTGTATAGATAAAGGGTAAGAATAAATTCATTCTGAGATTTCAGACACATAAGGGATTTTTATCATTACCTAGTGTGAATTTTTGCTGTGTTTTGTCTCTCTAAAAGCCATGGTCCTTCAAAACTTAATGAGATTATATGATGTATTATCATCATTTGCGAATGTAATTATCAGCTGTGATTAATCCTGTTCATTCTGAGAAGTCATACTGGGTGTTATTTTTCCCCTCCTTGCAAGTATTTGTGTCATTCTTACTTTATGAACTTTGACCAGAACTATTGCAGCAAGGAGGGTGAAAGCAAATGGGATCTATGGAATAAGGCTTTTTAAGGCTGGTTTTATGTAGGCCTTTATGAGTACCTGGGAGGAAATATCTAACAGAAATTCACATCTAACAGAAAACAATTTAAATCTTAATATACAGATTATACAGATATTACACATATAATATATAATATATATATATATTACTAACAACTTGTAGAAGAAAAAACAATGCTGAATATTTCTTGCTGAAATAAAACATGTGTTTGATTATATTAAAAGAACATCAACTCCTCATGCGTGACATTCTCAGGACACACATGTAGGCCTTACTTTTCAAGAAAGACATAGGTGATTAGCCCTAGAATTCTGAACTCTATTGGAGAAATCAAATGCTAAGTCTCATTACTCTATGCATTTAAGCAGTTAATTTTTATCCCATGAGATAAAAAATGAGTTTATAAATTAAGCATTTTAACTTACCTGGAATCCTGAGAATTATTGTTTCCAAGAATGTACCAAGAACACATTTTGAGATGATATTGTTGAGTCCTAGTTGTATCACGTTGCTACCACCATTATCTCTACCATCACATAGACAGGATAACTGAAGTCTTTGTTAGATTCTTTAAGGCTTCACTGAATGGATTAGACCCAGAACCTACAATTATTAAATTTCTATCAACATGGTTCTAACCCTTACCTGGTCAATTGTGAGATCAGTTGTTGTGATTACAATACCCTTTCAAGGAGCTAGCTCTTATTCCTCGTCTGTGCTTCACTCTTAATAACTGCCTTTTATCCTGGAAGCAACTTATATCCCCAACTCTCCTGTCAGTGAAAAAGGCTTGGCTAGCTACAACTAATGAGAGGTGCTCAGTTATTTGTTGAACAAATAGTTCTTCAGACTTTGGGGGAAATGTAAAAGAACAGCTCTTCATCAGGAACAGCTTTGGAATGCTGATATAAAGTCCTACAACCTTATTTTATACATGTGGAAACTATGACCCAGATAGTGTGATTTGTCCAGAACTAAACTAAACCTAGGTCATCTGATACAAGCCACTGTGTTTCCAGTATAATATCTTATTAATATCCCATAGGCTAACTATATCTACTACTATTTGGCTCAGTCTAGGAGCATAACTTCTCTGTGCTGAAGAAGGAAATTCTATCCTAATTTAAATCATAGCAACATAAACTAGGATTTACAAAATATGTACATTGAGTAGCAGTAGGGCCTAACAATCTTTGAGGCTTCTTCCGATGCTAAGATTCTATACATAAAATTTACCAGTGTCAAAGGTAAAAATGATTCTTGCTAAGTACAGTGCCATACACAGTAGAACTCTGCTCTTACCTTTTAAAGATGATGGAACATTCAATTACTACATAATCGGGTTTTCCTTGAAATGTACTTTTTAATAAGGGCAATTTTGTGAGAGTCACAGTGGGAAAGTGAACTGATAATATAGATATACTACAGAGACCTGGTGGTGAGGTCAGACATGATCCAGAAACCTGGACCAAGTGAGAAGAGGCACGACAGAAAGGGAAAAGTCTATGAAGAGGAACTGCAAAGGGAGGTAGAAACATTTAGAATTCTTGTAGTATCTTAACCACTAAACCTTGAACTGGACTTGGTGACTGACTAATGATAAAATGATTTTTAAGGGTGATACTACCCATTTTAGTCCGTTTTATGCTGCTATAACAATATCATACCCTGGGCACAAAGTAAAAAAAGAAAAGGAATATTTTGGCTGACACTTTTGGAGGCTGAGAAAACCAAGAGCATGGTGCTGGCATCTGATAGGATCATCCCGTAACAGAGGGTGAAAGAGCAATACAGGGTGAGACCATATTAGCATGTTAGATAGAGAACAAAGAAGCCAAACTTCTGAAATAGCTAACCCCTCCCATGATAACTATATCAATCCATTCATGAGAACAGACTCTTCACGGTCCAGTCACCTCCCAAAAGCTGCAGCTCTTAACGCTGCCACAATAGCAACCAAGTTTTAACATAAATTTTGGAGGGAACAGTCAAGCCATAGCACTACTCTTTCAAAGTGACAACTGCATTTCTCATACAGCCATTATAGGATATTATTTTTCCATGTATACATTTTGTAGAGTTATTCCTTTTGTACCGAACCACCTTGCTCTTTTAGGTGTTTTCTCTAGCTCTGGGACTCTTCTGTACTGAACTAGCCATGTTTTCTCTTCTGAACCCCCCAAAAATGTAGTATATATTTGTAAGATAGTTGTGGATAGGTATGTACAGTCAGTGCTCATTAAATAAAGAAATACTAAGTAGACTAAATAGAGTTTAGAAGGTCAATTTTAATTTTGGGAACACCATCCTCATCCAGAACAATGATGTTTATGTGTGGAAAAGGTAACCCATATACGGAGCAATGTCTGGAATCAGGAAGGCTCATGTACTTCCCCTCTTTCCTTCACTTACACTTATCTCAATTAGAACCTACAATATCACTGTCTGAAAATTATTGATTAATTTAAGGCTTTAGACTCTAGTATACTGCCCTGCCTTGCCCCTCCAACCTCTTCCTCTCTCACAGGCACACAAACCACTCATCAAGTTGTCACTGATCGTTGGCAGCTTACTGTTAATGATACCCAAGGCCATATTGTAAATGAGAAAGAAGAAACAGCAATGAGGGTCTAATACCCCTATTGCAGGTAAAGGGCTCACAAAGTAAATGCTAGAAAGGGACAGGTAAATAGCCTGCTTCACAATTTTGCCTTGGGTGGCCCTGGTCTAGAGGCAAGTGTTTATCAGGCAAGTAAACAGATGATGTTAATCCCATTCTTTATGCTTGGGAAGTGAAGGTTGGTGACATACTACTAGGTGGTATAGGAGACACAGAAGAAGCAGAAGGCATTGACCTAGGCTTTCAAAGCTGGAAGGGACTTCAGCAGATGCATCCATGACTAAAAGAGAACGTAACTTGTCTAAGATTACAAAAAGGGAATGGCAGCCCTCTGACTAATGAGAAATATTAGTTATTGTTTGACTTGAACAGATTGTCAATTAGAGAAATTATGTGATAAAAGTAGTCTTTTTATCTCTTTGTAATAATGTTATGTGTAACTTTCCAAAACTGTGCTTTAAATGGAGTATTTTCCTCTGAGTGTGTGTGACTCCACCATTCTTTGCAGAAATCTCTAACTACTAGCTTAAAGAAGCTTAACCTTGAGATCTACACACTCTCTGGAAAATAATCTATGCATAAAGTTTTTTAAATTATTATTTTTTACTTTTAAATTAACTATATATAATATTTTAATCATTTATGTTGTGTAAGTAAGTGTTTTGTATTGTCTTGCAAAGTGATTTTTGTCATCTTGCATGTATAGCTTAGGTTTTGTTTTTGTTTTTAAGCAGACTTTTAAGAGCAGGTGGGACTCAAAAGTAAATAATGAGTTGCATATTTGAATGGTTTCCCCCAAAGTTAGGGTACATTCTGTTAACCCAGAAATGCCAATATGACATGGTGCAAATAGAGATTTTTCCCAAAATAGCACTTGGCATCTTGACAGTGTGCACCTTTCCTCCTGTTTTACTACCTACTGTGGTAGAAGTGTCTTACTCTCGTTTGGGGATGGACTGTGAGTGTTTCATTTGCATGCCTGCTATGGTGGTAACAAACTATAATTTTTTAAAAGATATAGTTTTGCTTTTTACCATCATTTGTTTCTCATCTACCAGACTTTTAAGCTTGCTAGTTAAAGCCAGAAGGGAACTATCTGCTGTCTTTTAATGCTTATATAAAAAGGTTTCATGGAAGAAAGAGAATGCCACTGTGGTAATTGACCATTTCCCCCACCTTAATAGCATTCTTGAGCAAAGTTTCTTTAGATAGCAATGCTCAGCAAAAAGCATTTGTGTTGCTTCATTTTTGATTCACCCATACTTATACCTAATTGAGTTTTTTTGTTTGTTTGTTTTTTTGAGTGTCTTCACCAAATAAGCTTACCAAAGACTTTAGGCCTGCTATTTGGTTTTTGCTGCATGGCTTGAACCTGAAGAAAGGTAAGCTAAAAAGAAATTAGCAAAAATAATTAGTTAACTATGGGACGCTGGAAAAATTAGAATTAACAAAGGTTTATGGTGTTGGATAAGTCACAGCTCCAGATCAATTTTTGATCATAGCATTTAAATTATTTTTTTAAATCTCTCAAATTATTTACAACTTTGTAGTAGAGACTGCAGGAAGTAAGGAGACACTAAGGATAAGTTACTCTCCTGCCAGGGTGGGACATTGGCAGGAACTAGGTGGAGAGTTGACAATATTGAAAAACCCAAAAGATCTTTGAATTGGAAATTGGAGTAAGAAATTTAGTGAAACTTACAGCATATGGTTAAGGATGTGGACTTTGACTCCCAATCCTGGCTCTGCCCTTTGCTAGTAGTGTGACCTTGGGCAATTAACCTCTATGTATTCTCCTCATATATAAAGGTTGTAATGATAATTAAATTTCATAATGTTGCTGTGAGATTCAAAGCAGTTAGTGAAGTAACTGGTACATATTATATGTTCAATAAATGAAAAATGGCATTAATATTTTATTTAATTCTCAATATTTATTATGACTTCTCCAGGTTTCTCCTTTCATTAAAGTACCTCTGAAAATTGTTGCTTGAGCTCTTCCCCTTGCTTTTTAAATTGCTTTAAAAATAAATTTGTTAGCCGAGCTCGGTGGCTCAGCCTGTAATCCCACGCCTTTGGGAGGCTGAGGTGAGTGGATTGCCTGAGCCCGCGGGTTCGAGACCCGCCTGGGCAAGCGAGACCTCATCTCTACAATAAATCAAAAAAATGAGCCGGGCATGGTAGCGCACGCCTGTAGTTCCAGCTACTCGGAAGGCGGAGGCGGAAGGATCGCCGGAGCCCAGCAGGTCGAGGCTGCGGTGGCCGGGAGCGGCCACTGCACTCCAGTCTGGGCGACAGAGTGAGACTCCAACTCAAAAAATAAAATAAAATAAAATAAAAAATAAAAATACTAATTACTACACAAAAGGAATAGGCTCCGGACAGTGACTTGTAAACAGTGGGCGCTAAATTGTTGTGTGGACTCAGGTTGGACTATACAATCTCACAGTGGTCCTGCCTTTGCTCTCAAAAGGGCAACGACTTGTCCAAGGTCCTATTCAGGTAAACAAATTATTAGAAACTTTTTCTAGGTGTTGTAAGGAGAAAAAGTGAGTGAGATCTTCATTTATAAGGAACTTAATCCCTAGCTGGGGAGGTGAGGCTGATTAATAATAATAATGGCCCTAACGTTTTTATGGTTGTTATTTGGTAAAATAAATAACGTTTTTATTTACTAGGCACTGTTTGAAGAGCTTTACATTTATTAATTCAGAAATACAGGGAAAGGCTGTCCTAAGGATGTCTATATGCCCCTTGAAACATGTAGACAAGTGACATCAGTTCTGAGTCTGGAGAGATTTTCATTTGAAAGACAGCATGGGGAGTCGTAATTTTTCCATCCTCCATCTCTTCTCCCATAGTCCTTTGGTCCTTTTCACATTTCTGCCCACCTGCCCTGAATCTTTCTAAAAAATAAGAACAACCACAGTGAACCTGGGTGCCACCAGACCTTTGTCCCACCACTCATAAACCACTCCCTCCGAACACCCAAATAGGTGATGAGTAGAAGTAAATAACCCAGCTTATATTTTAGGATCACTGGTTTTGACTGCACTACTACCTTGAAAGCAAGTTTGTAACCATTTTTCTGCAGGTATTTTCCCCTAGGGGAAGGTACTCTCCCCAGGTACTTTCTGTACCCTTGAGTGAGAACTTTGACTTGGTAGAGAAGTAAAGACCTGAAAGGAAAACCAGTTAGACCCAGTCCAGTCTTGACTCTTCCCCTAGGGTGAGCTTGAAGTCATTTACTTTGAGAAGCCCAATGCCCGAGGAGAAAATTAACTCAGTTTTCTCTAGTTTATATCAATGGACAAGCGGTTGATTCACTTCATATTGAAAAGGTGGACTGGGCAGGGATTGAGACTCACTTGGTAGGAATACCAGAGCATAACAGGGTGTCTGCCATGAGAGGAGTTTTTTCATGGGCACCCTTCTCCAGACGTCAGAAAGAAGCATGCAGAGATGTCAGCCCAGAGATTCTAGTTGCTCACCTTCCACAGCTGTGGCTTTTGCCAAAGCAGAAGTTAGATCCATGTTAATTGGTCATGCTGTCACTCCAAAGAAGAACTCTTTCAGCCAGAGAAGTCTGTCAAACTACTCAACCCTGGTCATGCTGCACTGAACTCAGTCCAAGGATGGCAGGTGACAGAAAAGCGACCCCTAGGCTGGGCGCAGTGGCTTACGCCTATAATCCCAGCACTTTGGGATGCCGACGTGAGAGGATTGCCTGAGCCCATAGGTTCGAGACCAGTCAGGGCAACTTGGCGAGACCTCATCTCTACAGTAGCCAGGTGTGGTGGCAAGTTCCAGCTACTTGGAAGGCTGAAGCAGAAGGATCACCTGAGCCCAGCAGGTCAAGGCTGCAGTAGCTCTGAGCATTGCCACTGCACTCCAGCCTGGGCGACAGAGTGAGACTCTGACTCAAAAAAAAAAAAAAAGAGACACCCAGAGGATGAATGACAAATGAAAGAAGAATCAAGATCCCACCTCAACCACCCTGGAAATCTTCTTGTGGGCAGGAACTTCATATGTAGTGGTTTATCCCTGTCTCATCTGGCAAAATGCTTTTTTTTTTTTTTTTAAGATCTGCCTCTTGCATTACCTATCTTCTCTGGAGATTCCTACTTAATGCTCAAGACTCAACCTAAAATATCCCTTCCTCTGTGAGGCCTTCACTAATGCTCCCAGGCAGAGGTTGTGAACCTCATGTTGGTATTATATTCCCATAACAGCACTAAGCTAGAGCATTCTAGTGATCTGCTTACATGGCCGTCTTTCCAACTAGAATACCACATCATGTGGCAGTGTGTCCCAAATGCCTGGCCTAGTAAGTGAAACATAGTAGGTGCTTAATAAACATGAACAGACTGGCTAAAATCACTGACAAGCTAATAAGGTGGTGTTAAGGAGATTAGGGCCACACCCCTTCCCTGGTCTTCTGCAGGGTATCCTTCAGTTCCGGACTAAATGGACATTTGGTGTGGGTCAAAGTGACCATCCACCCAATCCAACAGTGAGTATAAGTAGTTTCTGTATGTCAGGCACCGTCAGGTAAATAGATGAAGCAACTTTTTCTTAAATGTACACAGATGAAATGGTGCAGTGGGTTTAGAAAACAGTTTGGCAGTTCCTCAAAAAGCTAAACAGAGAGTTGCCATATGACCCAGTCATTCCATTCCTTGATTTATACCTGAGAGAACTGAAAACCCGTGCCCATACAGCAATCTGTACATGAATGTTCGTAACATCATTAGAATAGCTGACAAGCAGAAACAACCCAGATACCCATCAACTAATGAAAGATAAACAAAATGTAGCACAGCAGACACTCCATAATGTTATTTTGTTTTGACGTTGATGAGGAAAAAAAAAAATCAACTCCCTGTCAGGGCCCCTGTTTGGGAGGGGTTTGCATAGTTCTGTCCATGTCTGCATGGGATTTCTCCATGAATTAAATTCACTGGCATGTCTAAATTGTCCCAGTATGAGTGTGTGTGTGTGTGAGTGTGAGTGTGTCCTGTGATGGGGTGACATCCTGTCCAGGGCTGGTTCCCACCTTCTCCCTAAGCTGCCAGGACCGGCCCTGGCCACCTGAGACTCTGAGCTGGAATAATTGACTAAGTAATTCTCTTACTTGTTTTTATTACTCTTTCTTAAATGTGTAGATACCTCACGCTTATTTTGGTGTTTAATATTGAAGGTATTTTGGTCTTTATTTAGAATTTTGGTGATATTTTTGTGACCAGAAATATGCTGTAGGAACTTAGTTCTCATTTATATCCTTAGCCTATGAGAAAGTTGATTTTGTTTTACATTGTTTCACTTAAGGGTGCTGTTTCAAGAATCTATTAACAACATTGAGGACTTACTATATATCCATCTAATGGTATAATATTTAGCCATAAGAACAAATGAACTACTGATAACTCTTTTTTTTTTTTTGAGTTGGCATTTCACTCTCTTGCCCAGGCTGGAAAGCAGTGTCACAGTCACAGCTCACTGAAGCTTTGAACGCCTGGACTCAAGTGATCCTTCGCCTCAGCCTCCCTAGTAGCTGGGACTACAGCTATGATACCATGCATAGATTTTTTTTGTAGAGATGAGATCTCACTATGTTGCCCATGCTGGTCTCAAACCCCTGGGCTCAAGCAGTTCTCCTGCCTCAGACTCCCAAAGTGCTGGGATTACAGGCGTGAGCCCAGCCTATTTGGATAACTGTTAAAAACGTTATGCTAAGTAAAATAAGTCAGAAACAAAAGGCCACACACTGTATGATTCTATTTATATAAAATAGTCAGAATAGGCAAATCCATAGAGTCAGAACGCATATTAATGGTTGCCAGGTAGTGGGGGAAGGGAAAAGGAACGCCTGACTGCTTAATGAGTAGAAGTTTATTTGGGAAGGGGTAAAAGTTGTCTGTCATTAGACAGTGGTTTTGGTTATACAGCTTTGTGACTATGCTAAAAACCACTGAACTGTCTTAGAAAGTTCACTATGAGATAACGCTAGCTCATCCTAGGAAAAGTGCTACATACCTCAATGCTGAATATCGCTGTGGGCACCTTTGAAGTACTCCCCTTGGGAAGCTATGCACCAATGCCAGCGCCTAGTCTACCTGTCAAATCTATGTTGGAACTCTTTCTGGAATGGCCATCGGAGCTGTCGTCACATTACCCTTGATGTTCTGAATGTCATCAAATGTCTTCCTTTCAATATTTCCTTTATCTTCAGGTAAAGAAAAAAGTCACTGGGGACCAGATCAGATGAGTAGGGAGGGTGTTCCGATGTAATTATTTGCACAGCGCTGCCAACATAAGCACATGATGGCTTACGAACTTAATTGTCATTGTCAGACCTCAACAAATAACAACCACAGCTCTGATGGTTATTCCAGAAAAAGAGTTCCAAAATTGCTTTGATGGGTGGACTAGACGCTGGCGTTGGTGCATAGCTTCCCAAGGGGAGTACTTTGAAGGTGATCATAGTGATAATCAGCAAGGAGGTATGTAGCACTTTTTTCTAGGATGGTTTGCGAACCTAATTATCGGGCCTCATATGTGTACATTCCGTGAGGGAAATGTTAGTTAAATCTAAGGTGTGATAAAGTGTAAAACTGTGAAAAGCAGTTAAATATGGCTCCCACCTTCGACAGAACAGAGAGGATTTTCCCTTATATCTATGTTGTCCAATTGAACATTCTGTGATGATAATAATGTTTTTTATCTGAGTTATTCCTTACGGAAGCCTCTAGGCATGTGTGGCTGTTGGTCACTTGAAATGCGTTTAGTGCAATTTGAAGAAACTGAATTTTAAATTGTGTTGAAATGTAAATAATCACACATGGCTGGAGGCTACCAACATGGCAGCTTTAGAGGACTAGAGCCATTTAAACTGGCAGTTTGGAAAATTACCAGGGCCGTGGATGTGGGAGAGTACATGTCCTTATTGTCCCACAGCCCAGCTCAACCCTCCTGTACCCACTAGAAATCCTTCAATAAGATCTCATGACTCCCTTCTCCTTTCCATGAACTCCTGATGAACTTCAGGCTACAATACAAGGTTTAGTGTTGTCTTTATGTCAAGGTGCTCCCATTCTGCAAAGTCTGAAGGGCCAGGTTTTTTGTGGGAACGGGCGAGGAATAGAAGGATTGTAGACAATGACAGCCAAATTCCAAAGGTTTGGTCATGACACAGGGAAAGGAAAAAGATGGGGGAAAGGAAAAAGGGACAAGGACCTGGTTCTTTCCTTCCTTCCTACCCCTCACTCAGTGTCTGTCTCTCTGTCTCTCTGTCTCTTTCCCTCCCTCCCTCCCTCCCTCCCCCTTCCTTTCTTGCTAGTAAGATGCTGAAGTGGTGTTGAAGAATCTTTATTTAGATTTCCTGTTTTCAACTCAGGCCCTGTGACATCCTTAACTCCTTCAATACATGGTATTCTAGTTCATGTTGATCTTTCTCTTCTGTGATCTTTCATTGAACTTGAAATCAATAATATAGATTGTAATGACTCTCTAAGTGTTCTTCCACAATGTGGCATCCCCATAACAAGATTCGTTTGTTACAGAAATGTTTGTGAAGCTCATGTCTATTTTATGCCAGAACAATCCTATAGATTGTAGATAAAAAGAATGAAAGAGTCACTGGGCAGCCTAGAGGCTGGTGAGGAGGGACACAAAGAAACCATCCTACCACAGCTTTTCTTAGATGTGTAGGAAGATTTACCAGAAGCACAAGGCAAGGAGCAGTTGAGCATACACAGAAAAAATCAGGGGAGGCTCCCAAGAGGTGATGATGTTTGAAGCTGAGGACTTTGAGGAATGAGAACTAGGGTTTTTAAAAAAAATTTAGTTCATGTATACTGTTCATTTTTCCAAATTGGATTTGAAGTAGATTTTCAGGAGAAGTTTTTAGACTCAAAGTTTGAAAGAGGCTGGGCATGGTGGCTTAAGCCTGTAATCCCAGCACTTTGGGAGGCTGAAGTGAGAGAATTGCCTGAACCCAGGGGTTCCAGACCAGCCTGGGCAACTTGGTGAGACCTCATCTCTACAATAAATCAAAAAATTAGTTGGGCGTGGTAGCGTGCGCCTGTAGTTCCAGCCGTGAGTGTGCCACTGCACTCCAGCCAAGGTCTAGCTCAGTATCTGTGACAGTATTTTGCATTACTGATGAGGGTACTAACTGGATAGTCATTCTGGTTGCTCTCAAGGCTTTTTCCTGATAGAAAAATAAGAGTAATAGAAGGCTTTCTGATCTTAAGGTGTTCAAAATCTGTCACCTGCACTATTGTAGTATCCTCTTTACTGGTCTCTTGTGTTTAATCTTATTCTCTTCTAATCCAGTATATCCCAGGTCTCAGCCATTTATGTCCCATCATCAGCATTCTTACCTTATCTATGTGTCATTTGCACTATTCTGTACTTAATGATTTCTTTAAATTGGCTTTCCTTTTGCTCTATTTTATTGAAGAAGATTTTTTATATAATTATCATCAATGACAAACCAGTATCACTTGCCATAGGTAAAGCATTAACCATAAAAATTAGACAATGGAAACAAACTACCTTCTTTCATCTTGGCTGGATATTATTGGTTGCTGAAGGTTCTGAGTTTGAGACCCTGCTCCTTATTTGATAAAAAAGGAAATTGCCAGCCTTGGAGAGTATTAAAGCCCTACTGCCACCAAACTGATGATTTCTCCTTGGCTTAATCAAAGACTGAAAGAGAATTGAAAAAAGAATAAACCTTTCACTACACGAGCCAACAAAACTTAACTCCCCTTTTGCATGCCACTTAGAAGCAGCTCCTATACCAAGTAAGATCAGTTCATCCTGGGTATCATACTTGTAAACCAGCTCTGACCCATCTCTCTCTTAGCTGTCAGAAGAGGGAAAAAAAACCTTAGTTCCTTATGATAGGATACAAGATCCTCCTTGATCAGGTTTAGCCCTCCTTTTGTAGTTCCCAGAACCTACCATGCACCACCATGTCTCTGTGCCTTTGAACATAATCTTCCCTCTACCTAGTATGCTATGTGTCAACTACCCAGTCAGCCGTATCATCTTCCACTTCCCTCCTCTGCTTAGTTTTATTTATCTGCCTGTAGCCATATACACCACAACAATGACAACAACACAACAACTGTAACAGCATTCCTCTGGAAACTCCTGCCTCTGTCTTCTAAAGGATCTTCTTCCACTGCTGTCAGCCATGTGATTCTAGCAGAGACTGACAAGTTCTCACATGACTCTCCATCCCAGACCACAGCTGATTGGCCTATGTGAGGGCAACCTAACCAAGGTGAACCAGCCAGAGTTCCGGAGAATGCTCTACTGGGAGCAGAAATTGGAATCACTCTTTCTCTGTTTTAAGAGGCAGAGAGAAACTGAGGCAAAGCAAAGCAGAGATTCTCTACTTTGTTGGTGCTACAGACCAGCTAATTCCTTGCCCTTCCTATTTTTAGGTCATTCAATTTTCCTCTTATTTTGTGAGAGGTATTCTTACAATTAAGTCTCTTTTTTCCAAACTGGTTTGAGTTGAGTTTCTGTCACTTGCACCCAAGTGTCCCAACACATTCCTAATTTGGCCTTGAGATTTGAACACAAATGTTACTTCTTTGTGAAGACTCCCCTGACTCCCCCTAGCCAGCAAAGGTGTCCCTTCTCTTATGTTTCCCTGTGTTTTGTAGCACCAGACCCTCTTTTTATTTTATTTTATTTTTATTGAGATGGAAGTCTCTCTATGCTGCCCAGGCTGTTCTTGAACAGGGTCAAGTGATCCTCCCACCTTGGCCTCCCAAAATGCTGGAATTATGGGTGTGAGCCACTGCACCTGGCCTAAGATCCCCTTTTTTGCAATTATCTTAGTGGAGAATATTGTCTTTTGTACCTTTTGCCTGTTTTGAGTATTCCATTTTTCACCCCTGATAGAAAGAGAAGCTTAGAGCACAACAACCTATTGACACGATGCTCTAAGTGAAGTCGATATTTAGCAGCAAAAAGCTTTAACTAGTATCTGCTTCGCTAAGAAAAATTTAAAACTAAGCTTAATCCTAAGAAGAACTAAAAATCTACCAACTACAAACCATGCATGGTGGCTCAGGTCTGTAATCCCAGCACTTTGGGAGGCTGAGGTGGAGAGGATCATTTGAGTCCAGGAGTTCAAGATCAACCTGTGCAACATAGCGAGACCCAGTCTCGGGAAAACAAAAACAAACAAACAAACAATCTCTATCAACTATAAGGATCTCTTCCAGGATGGAATTAGAAATGCTGAGGATCGTGATCATGACCTCGCAAACGGCAACCACCAAGATGGAGGCCACACCTGGAGCTGAGAGATGAGGGCAGAAACTGAGGGGTGCATGGAAGGGAGGCTCAGAGACAAAAGGAGATCTGAGAAAGAAGAAACTGTGGGAGTCCCAACTGTCACTGAATCTCTCAGAATTAAAAGGCAGCTGCAGGAAAAAAGTAATGAACTGTTTTCCACCATCTGTGATCATAGTTGTCTAAATATGATTGGATTCTTTAGGACATCATCCCAACCTTTGCGCCCTTTCAGGTGTTACTAGGGATCACACAGAAGCCACATCTGTTTGTATACTCATCTCATTTTTTGACTGGAAACTCCTTTAGAAAAGAGATTCTATCTTTGCATGTTGGGCACCTCATACAGGACTCAGCATCTAGCCCACCCTTGAGCTGGACTTGGATGCTTTTAGCCTATATTTGGTAGGAATGCTTTCCAGCTGCAAGGATCAGAATAACCAGCTATAGTAGCTCCCAAAGAAAAGACTTTGAATTACCTGAGGGGAATAATCTTGATGCTAGCAGTCCCAGGACATGATGCTTAATGATGGCAAAAGGACTCGGGCTCTTTCTTTCTACTCTCCCATCCTAGGCCTTTTGACTCTTTATCTTAGGCGTGTTGCCTTGTGGTTGCAAAAAGGTTGCCACAACTCTGGGCATCTTATCTTCATAAAAGCATATTCAAGGAGGAGATAAAGTAGACTGGGCTACAAAAGAGGCTTTCCTTCACATCAGGAAGGAAAATCTTTCTTAAACATCTACTCTTTATCTGGCAAGCTTTCTCTTACATCTCACTGGCTAGAACTGAGTTACCTGGCCAAGCTTAGCTGCAAGAGAGGCTGGGAAAATGAGTCCAGTATGTGAATTTTCCAGCCTCAAGAGCAAAATGTAGGTGTATTCCTGGCAGTACTGCCCTTAGACAAGACAAATGGGACCCTGGCCCAGGTTCCAGGCCTCAGGGGTCCTATGCCTTGGACTGCCTTCTTCACAGTTTTTCTGTTTGGTGCCTGAGATCAACTGGGGTTGACAATGCTATGTGGGCAGATGACCCTGAGCCTTAACCAAGACTCAAAATGCAGCCTTCTCACCCTTTTCCCATTTCTCCACTTTGGGGCACCATCCATCTCTCACATGGGGTTGACTATAACCCCTGAGGAGCTCCTGAGTTCATATCTATGGACCCTTTTGGGTATCTTGTGACTGGATTCTCCATCCAGAAGGACCGACTGGAGCGTGGATTGCCTCACCGGCCTGTGCACTCTCTCATTTGTGGGATTGCACAGGATGAAGCTGCCAGAATGATGTGGGCACTTCACACACAGGATGAGTTTGGGGCTCTGAGCTTCTGACAGTTCACTGCTAACTTTCAGTGGGAGTTGCGTGTGTGGGCCAGCCATATGCCAACTTCAGTGCCACCTCCGGACTACCTGAAGACAGCTGGGTTGGGGCAGGCATCCTTTACCCTGTGCTGGTACCCAGGGCAGTTACCCCTCCTTTGTGTGGGCTCCCACCAGTCTTGTAGGGGCAGTCATGCCTACTTCCTTCCAGGGCCTCCACAATGCCAACAAGCTCTTCTGGTGGAAGTCCCTTCTCGCCTCTGATTGCTGGGGTGACATTATGTTTTTTCTGGTCAGTCTTAATCTGTGTGGAAGAGGGATGGACATTCCTTGTGCGAATGGGATTTTTTTCTTGGTCATCCTATCATGCTCTCTAGTGGTAGTGTGGAAGGCAGGAGGGTGACCAGCCATGAAAGAAGGCACCTTCTGGAAATGCAGGGATTATACCCAAAAGAGCTCAAGAGAAGATCTGGTTGGAAGAAGTGCTTGAGAGGGTTGTAGTGAGATTCAAACAAGAGTATGCACCAGGGAATTCTGTGTCATCTACACAATTGTATGCAGGTTATTAGTTATTTTATTAGTCCCTCTTGACAGATGAGGAAACTGAGGCTGGGTGAGCTAGCTCATCCCTGTAATCCCGGCACTTTGGGAGGCTGAGGTAGGAGGATCATTTGAGGCCACAAGTTTAAAACCAGGTGGGCAACATAGCAAGACCCCATCTCTAAAAACATGTTAAAAGGAGCCAAGTGTAATGACGCATGCCTATAGTCCCAGCTACTCAGGACACTGAGGTAGGAGAACTGCTTGTGATCAGGAATTTGAGGCTGCCATGAGCTATGATCATACTCCTGCACTTCAGCCTGGGCAACAGAGCAGATGCTGTCTCTAAATAAATAAGTGAAATTTAAAAAAAAGAAAGAAAGAGCTGAAAGGAAAGCTGAATGACTCCCTCGAGGGAGAGGCCCCATGGGAGTGTTGCTGGGAGGGAGGACTGATTTCAGACCGCCTGGGGTCAATGTCTGCTCAGCCAGCTCCTTACTGGGCAATCCTGGGTCAGTGTCTGAGCCCTGGTTCCATACTTACAAAGTGGGGATAACAATACCCCTACGTCAGGGGGATTTGGTGGGTTTTAAGGATGCCTGGCACTGGATAAATACTAGTAGGTATTCGACAAATATGAATTGATATTGGTTTTTTTATGGCGCAGGTGTTTGTAGCGGGGCCACAGGTATCCAGGCCACAGCTCTGCTCTGCACTAGAGGTGAGTAATGAAAAAAACACTTCCAAAATGAGATTGCCAGGAGCTGCAGCAGTGTGTTAGGTTGTTTGGCGTTTGAGAGGCAGGACAGCAGGTGGGAAAAATTACAGACTCGGGAGCAGGGGCCTGGGCTTGAATCCTGACTTAGTCACCCAATATTGATAAGACCCTTGGCGAGTTACTTAGCTTCTCTGTTCCCATCTCTAAAATGGGAATATTAGCACTCACCTTACAGGTTCCTGTGAGGATTGAATGAGTTAATGTACATCAAGTGTTTAGAAATTATCACATGCTATTATTATTATTATTTTGAAAAACAAGAAAATATTTCCTAATTGTTTTTGTGATTTACTTTATAAAAAGGCAGCTATTTAGGTGCATGTTTCTTTCTTTTTTTCGAGTGTGGGTCTCATTCTGTTGCCCAAGCTGGAGTGCAGTGGCACAATCAAGGTTTACCGCAGCCTCGACTTCCTGGGCTCAGGTGATTCTCCTGACTCAGCCTCCTGAGTAGCTGGGACTACAAATGCATGCCAGCACACCTGGTGAATATATATTTATATATAAATATATATACACACATATAGATTACACACACACACACATATATATTTTCTTTTTTCTTTTGAGTCAGAGTCTCACTCTGTTGCCCACACTGCAGTGCAGTGGCATGCTTACGGCCACTGCAGCCTCCTCCTGCTGGGTTCAAGCGATCCTTCTGCCTCAGCCTTCCAAGTAGTGGGAACCACAGACACACGCCTCCATGTCCGGCTAATTTTTAAAAATTTATTGTAGAGATGAGGTCTCACCAGTTTGCCCAGGCTGGTCTCAAACCCGTGGGCTCAGGCAATCCTCTCACCTCCACCTCCCAAAATGCTGGGATTACAGGTGTGAACCACTGCGCCCAGCCTAAAATTTTTTTTGTTTTTGTAGAGATGAAGTCTCATGTTGCCCAGGCTGGTCTCAACCTCCTAGGCTCAAGCATTCCTCCCGCCTTTGCGTGAGTCGCTGTACCCAGCCTGTTTCTTCATCTCTACATATTTTCAGGTTTTCTAGAAATCTTTCTATTTCTTGCTAGCTTAATTTGTACAGTTAGAGAATATAATTTTTATAATTTCAGCTTTTTGAAATGTATGGGAGAATTTTAATGACGTATGATAGCTATGGCTATCTTGGTGAATGTTTATGTAATTAAAACGAATGCATATTTTAAATATATTATTATTATTTAATTTATTTAAAATTCAAAATAAAGTTTGCCTTTAAAAATCCCCATTGGCGCTGGGCTAGTGGCTCAGCCTGTGATCCCGCGCCTTGGGAGGCTGAGGTGAGTGGATTGCCTGAGCCTGCGGGTTCGAGACCCGCCTGGGCAACTTGGTGAGACCTCATCTCTACTATAATGAAAAAGTTAGCCGGGTGTGGTAGCGCCTGTAGTTCCAGCTACTTGGAAGGCTGAGGCGGAAGGATTGCCGGAGCCCAGCAGGTCAAGGCTGCGGTGGACGGGAGCGGCCACTGCACGCCAGTCTGGAATACAGAGTGAGACTCCAACCCAAAAAAAGAAAAAAAAAAAAAAAATCCCCATTGGCTGGGTGCAGTGGCTCACTCCCGTAATCCCAGCACTTAGGGAGGTGGAGGCAAGAAGATTGCCTGAGCCCAGAGGTTCAAGACCAACCTAGGCAACTTGACAAGACTTCATCTCTACAATAAATTAAAAAATTAACTGGGTGTGGTGGTGTGTGCCTGTGGTTCCAGCTACTTGGAAGCCCGAGGTGAAAGGATCACCTGAGCCCAGCAGGTCGAGGCTGCAGTAGCTGTGAGCATGCCACTTTACTCCAGCCTGGGTGACAGAGTGAGACTCTGACTCAAAAAAAAAAAAAAAAAAAAAAAAATTCCCCATTGACTACTTATTGAGTACCATGTTAACTATTTGGGTGCTGGGTTCACTAGAAGCCCACACTTCAGCATCCAAAATATACCCACATAACAAACCTGCACATAAAGTAACATTTAAAAAAATCCCAACTGGCTTTTATTTCAAGGGGCCTGCATTTGAATGATTCAATAAAAAGGGGGACACAGGCTTGTCCGAAGGTCGTGAGTTATCTCAATTGATTGTTCACAGTCAGTTACAGATTGAACTCCTTTTCTACTCTCTCCCCTCTTCTCACTACTGCATTTAACTGGGTCTTAAAAAAGGGGTGCGGGGGGGGATCCAGAGATACATCTCTTGTGTCTGTGTCTTTGCCTGTGCTGTTCTTTGTCTGAAATTCCTCCTTTTTGACCCATAAAACCACCAAGTATTGTCCGCTCTCCCAGTGGCCAGGATGCATTCTGTTACCTCTTGTCCTTCAGGTAAGATCCATATCTCCTTTGTACTCCTCTGTGTATTTCCTGACATCCTCAATAAATGTTTCTTGACTGGAAAGGTGTAAGAGTGAGGGAGAGGACTGTAAACTCTTGGAGACTGCAAATACAAAATCGTAGTTCATAGTGGACTAACGTCTTCTCTCTCAGAGGATGAAGGGATTGGGGAAGACTTAGTGAGATGCTGCCCCTCTCAACACCAGAAGGAAAAAACACAAAGAAACAGAGTCTAATTTTTACTTATTTATTTAATTTAGTTTTCAAGACAGGGTCTTGTTCTGTCACCCAGGCTGGAGTGCAGTGACATGATCATAGCTCACTGCAGCCTTGAACTACTGGGCTCAAGAGATCCTCTCACCTCAGCCTCCCTAGCAGCTAGGACTACAGGAAACAGCCACCACATTGAGCTAATTTTTCAGGATTTTTTTTGTGGAGATGGGGTCTCACTATATTGTCTAGGCTGTTCTGGAACTACTGGGCTGAAACCATCCTCCCGCCTTGGCCTCCCAAAGTGCTGGGATTACAGGCATGAGCGACCACACCCAGACAAACAATCGAGTCTTTAACTAGAAAGGGTTCTGGTCCAGTGCTGTGTCCTAATGGGTTGGGAGAGACAACACCATAGAACAAGCTGTGGGCCCAGCACAACCTCTGTATGAACCCCAATTCTGTCATCCCACCGCGGTTTAACCCTAGAACCAAACATCTCTGAGCCTGTTTTCTTGCCTGTAAAATGAGGGTAAAACCAACCCCAAAGGGTAATTTTGATGATGACATGAGATAATAATGCAATGCCTGGCACTTGGGGAGAAATGTTTGCTTAACATCTGTTCACTGGATGAAGAGGGCTTTTTTAAAAAGCACCATTGCTGGGTGAAGCTGCTATCCTTGAATGCGCAGCATGGCTTCGTGCTGTCCACACTCATCCAACAGGGACTGACTCCCGGTCATCACAGGGCCACCTCCATGCAGCTTCTCAGACCCTATCCAGAGCTGAACCACGCCCAAGAAGCTCGAGAGGCAGGGTTTGGCAAATCCCTTCCCCAAGCCCTGCTCCCCGCCAGCTGGCACAGAAACACCCCACATTTGCAACTTCTACAGCAATTACGAGAACCTACACCCTTTTATTGTTTTTCTTTTCCTAAGGAGGGAATAATCACATGATTATCACAGGAAAAACAACTCTAGAATGGGAGATAGGCTGGACCGAGCCTGGGATGTTCTGGTCTCTGAGTGTGAGGCCCCCAGAGAGAAAAGACATCCGAAGCCTGGCAGGCTGGCGGCTGAGCTGGGCGAGAAACTCAGACCAGCACGTGCTCAGAGCAGGCTAGCCAAGCAGGCAGGTTGCATTTCAGGATTAAACACAGTAACGATCCTAACAAACTAGGTGCTCATATGTCCTAGGTGCTCATATGTTCTGAGTGCTAAGTACCAGGTGTGGCAAAGCTTAACCATTATAACAACCCAATGAAGCTTTTTTTTTTTTTTTTGAGTCGAGGTCTCTCTCTGTCACCCAGGCTGGAGTGCAGTGGCATAATCACAGCCTCGGCCTCCTAGGTCAATTTTTTGATTTTTTTGTAGAGACAAGGTCTCACTATGTTGTCCAGGCTGGTCTCGAACTCCTGGGCTCAAGCAATCCTCCTGCCTCAGCTTCTTAAAGTGCTGGGATCACAGGCAAGAGCCACTGCACTCATCCCATGGTGAAGCTTTTACTATTTCCATTACTTCAAGGAGGAGAAGCCAGAGGCTTAGCTAGCATTTCACCCCTTCTGCAAGTCTCCAGAGCCTGTGTTCATCCTTGAGCCCCGAGCCTACAGCAGCCATGCTTCCAAACCCCAAAGTGCACACAGATCTCCTGGGGATCTTTTTTGTTGTTGTTTTAGATGGAGTCTTGCTATGTTGCCCAGACTGGTCTCAAACTCCTGGCCTCAAGCAATCCTCCTTCCTCAGCCTCCCAAAGCCAGGGATCTTGCTGGAATGCAGATTTTGCGTTTCTAACAAGTTTCCAGAGAATGCTTCTAGGCAGGGACTTCCGTTGCCAGGCTTAGACAAGTGGCCTCAGCCTTGGCTGCAGGTGGAACCACCTGGGAGCTTTCCACGTGCTGCTACCTGGTTCCTGTTTGGGGAAGTCTAATTTGGTGGTCTGAGGTACAGTCACACAGGTTTCTAAAGCTCTCCCAGGGAAGGATTGTGCAGCCAGGGCTGAGACCCAGCCCTGGAGGGCGGTGACATCTGCAGGTTCCCGAGGATGCCATGCTGCCCTGCATTCCCTTTTCCCACCCGCAGGGACATCTGTGACTGGGCTTGGAGGACACCCTTGAAGAGGCCTCTCCTGGTGAACTCCAAGCCCGTGGAGAGGCCAGGGCCGCCACCTGTTTC
This sequence comes from Tarsius wallacei, assembly GCA_963574415.1. Lineage (NCBI taxonomy): Eukaryota > Metazoa > Chordata > Mammalia > Primates > Tarsiidae > Tarsius > Tarsius wallacei. The sequence continues at coordinate 2,853 of CAUYQG010161296.1, read as the reverse complement.
CTTGAAATAGTTTGCAGCTGTGCTGGATGACCTCACCGCTCTGGCTCTGCCTCTGGCCAAGCCGCATCTAAGTCCTTTTCCCCAGTCGGGTCTCCCCGCAGCATGGGGGCAGCAGAGAAGAGCCACCATGCAGGAGGAGGGGCAGGGACGAGGGCAGAGCCAGTCAGGGCTCCTGGGAAGGGTGGTGGCCCCACCCCGGGGACCCCAGATGGCCACGCCTGGCTTCCTCCTTGCTTCGCCTGCTCCAAACCCTTGGGAACTGATGAAATCACAAGGGGGTTTTCTTCCCCTCCTTTGAATGATGCATAAACAAACACTGAGGTATGCAAGTAAAAACACAAAGACAATTTTTTCTTTCCCTTGTGCTTCCCAGAGGCAATCATCTGTAGCAGTTGGGCTCATGTCCTCCCAAAGCTTTTCCTGTGCAGCCACATGTAGATTTCTACACACAAACACACGCGTGTTTTGTTTTGTTTTGAGTCAGGATCTCATTCTATCACCCAGGCTGGAATCCAGTGGCACAATCACAGCTCACCACAGCCTCAAACTCCTGGAGGCTCGGCCTCTGGCGTAGCTGGGACTACAGGTGTGAGCCACCACGCCCAGCTAATTTTTTGATTTTTTTGTTTCTAGAGATGAAGTCTTGCTACTATGTTGTCCAGGCTGGTCTGGAACTCTTGGCCTCAAGTGATCCTCCCACATCAGCCTCCCAAAGTGCTAGGATGAGCCACTGCGTCTGGCCCGTATATATGTTTCATAAACAAAAATGCATCATGGAATATTATTCCAAACACCATCCTGGATGTCTTTTCCATGTAGTTGCACACACTTATCAGTTGTTTCAGGGTGTCTCAAATGTGTCTGGAAATCAGAATCTTTTGGGCCCACTTTTTTTTTTGGAAGTCACAGTTTTACTATCAGTTTTGGGGAGGGGCTCAAATCCGCCCTATCTCCCTCAGTTTGGCCACCAGGTCCTCGGTGGTCTCTACTTTGACGCCGGCTGTGCGCTAGGGCGGGTCCTCCACGCGGACCACGGAGATCTCGGAGGTCAAATCCACGCCCAGGTTCCCAGCCTTGATCACCTCCATCTTCTTGGCTTTCGTGATGTTGGGCAGCGTGGCCTGGCGGGGTTCGTTGAGCCTCAGGGGCAGGGTCTCCAGGCCCCCATCGATCTCCCGCTCCACTTTCAACTTGCCCCCCTCCGCCGTACCTGGGAGGCGAATGTGCCCTGTGGCCAGTCCAGCAATCCGGCCGCCATCTGTCTCGTCTGGTTACAGTCGTCATCGCTGGCCTGCTTGCCCAGAAGCAACAGGCCCACCTTCTCCTTCGCCGCCAGCTTGGCAGGACCCGGCCGCCTGCGGGAACCCGAGCGCTCAGCCTCTGCTGCCGGCACCTCCCCGTGGATGCCTCGGTCTGCGCGCGTGGCCAGGGCGCGCGGATGGCCTCCTGGCACTGCACAGACCCGCCGCGGACGCGATGACCTCCTTCGCCAGCGGCTTCTCCTTCAGCCGCACAGCCTCCTCCACGGCGATCTCGCGGAAGGGGTTCACGGAGAGCTTCACGCCGTCCGTGGCCACGCCCGTCCTGTCCGGCTTCACCCGGATCTTCACGGCGGAGTCGATGACCCTCTCGGCAGCCACGAGCGCGCGCCGCTCCTCCGTCTTCCTGCACCTGCCACTGGCCGGGTCAGTCCGCCACCCTCCGCCTCTCAGGCCAGGCGCCCGAGCTTCCCTCCCCACTCCCCAGGACTTCTCTCTGCCTGGGTCCACTTTAAAAAAAAATTTTTTTTTTTTTTTTGAGTAGGAGTCTCACTCTGTTGCACACTCTGTCGCCGGAGCGGGAGTGCAGTGGCACGCTCACAGCCACCGCAGCTTAGACCTGCTGGGTTCAGGCGATCCTTCTGCCTCAGCCTTCCAAGCAGCTGGGACCCACAGGCGAGCGCTACCACGCCTGGCTAGTTTTTTGATTTATCGTAGAGATGAGGTCTCGCCGTGTTACCCAGGCTGGTCTCGAACCTGTGGGCCCAGGCAATCCTCTCGCCTCCGCCTCCCAAAGTGCTGGGATTACAGGCATGAGCCACAGCGCCCAGGGGGGCCGCTTTTTAAACACAGAGACTGACAGGTATGACTGCAGACCTGTTGAATGAGAATTTCTCAGGGGGCCCTGAGAAAGGCTTTTTGCATTGGTATTTGTAAGAAGTGTGTCAGGAGATCCTTATGGAAAATGTCATGCCTTTTTGATGGTTGCACATATCCTGTAGATGGGCGTATCAGCATTTATTAACCAGCCCCCTACTGTTGAACATTTAGGTTGTTTCCAGCTTTTTTCTTCATGCTATAAAAAATGCGTCAAACATAGGCACGTTGTAGAGGTATCCGTGTGTGTGTTTCTGGAGGGTAGTTCCCAAGGAGTGAAACAGCTAAGTGCAAGGCTTACGTGGAATACTTTTCCTCTCGAAAACTGTTTTAAAATGATCTTTTCTTATTTTTTTGGCCCCGCCCTGCGTCCCCGGCCCCACCCTATGCCCCAGGCTCGGCCCCACCCTCCCGGCCCCGCCCCCGGTCTGAGTCCTAGGCCCCGCCCACACCCCATCTCGCCTCCATTCAGAACTCCACAGGCCCCGCCCTCCACCCCAGGCTCTGCAAGACTGTCCATGTTTTAATCATGCATCCTCCACAGCGGCACAGAAACTTAAAACCTGTGTAGTCAGCAGGGCTCGGTGGCTCAGCCTGTAATCCCACGCCTTGGGAGGCTGAGGTGAGTGGATTGCCTGAGCCCGCGGGTTCGAGACCCGCCTGGGCAACTTGGCGAGACCTCATCTCTACAATAAAATAAAATAAAATAAAAATTAGC
>CAUYQG010161291.1:0-38910 GCA_963574415.1 Tarsius wallacei | reverse complement strand
CACTGTTGGTGGGAGTGCAAACTAGTGCAACCTCTGTGGAAAACAGTGTGGCGATTCCTAAAATTGACCTCCCATATGACCCCGCAATCTCCCTACTGGAAATATACCCCGAAGAACTCAAATCACTCTATAAAAAAGATACCTGCACACGTATGTTTATTGCAGCATTGTTCACATTAGCAAGAACCTGGAACCAACCATGCTGTCCATCAAAAGAGGACTGGATTAAAAAAATGTGGTACATACACATGATGGAATACTATGCAGCCATAAAAAAGAACAAAATCATGAATTTTGCAGCAACCTGGATGGAACTAGAGTCTATAATACTGAGTGAGATCTCACAGAAACAAAGATCTGAGTATCGCATGTTCTCACTCATATAGTGAACCTTGAACATCCAACATATTACTATAAGAAAATGACTGACAGTGGTGGGAAACTATGGGGGGGGATGGGAAGGGAGATGGGATTAATTGTAGTCAATATCTGTCTGGGGATGGGGAGACACCCCTTATCAACAAGGGTGCCTGAATGAAGCATATTTGTACACCTAACCCTTAACTGTACCCCACAATCTTAAAATAAAAAATATTGATTTTAAAAAAAATTAGATTTGTCAGGGATTTTTATATCATGGGAAAATGTGTAAGTATCCTTTAAGTGAAGAAGAGAGGATGAAGAGCAATGTATACATTCAGAAAAACAAGTTTGTAAAAAATATAAGTACTTAGGAAGAAGAATGGGTGGATACACAACAAAATATTAAAAGGTGATTTTCTAGTTTGGTCTAATTAGGGGTGATTCTCATTTTCTTTATACTTTTCTGTCTCCCCCCAAATTTCTCACAACAATAATTCATTTATTTTTTAAATTGGAAAGCAAGTTTTACACAAAAACGCACACAGCATAAAATTTGTTTAGGATGCTCCATCCTGACTCTTTCTCCCACCCCCACCCACCCCAAACAGATATTTCCTTCAAGCAAGAAGAGCCGTTTAAAAATCATTCTATTGGGCAACCCCCTCAGGTGCCCCCACACACACTGTAGGAGCTTTTCTGTCCTCTCAATAAATCCTGCTTTTTTAAAAAAATCATTCTTTTTACCTTGGTCCTTTAGAGAAAGTATTGCCATCGATGGTCAATAAATATTTGTGGTTGTTGATTTCATTTCTTGCAGTAAAAAGCACTTACAAAGGCAATAATGTATTAAAGTGGGCTTTAAAGATTTTTAACATATAAAAATATTAAGAACTGGAGTTTATGTGAGTGAGCAGATTTACATACTACAGCTGGAATTACAAATTGCTGAAATCTTTCTAGAAGGCAATTCGGCAGTCCTTTAAAGTGTTTTTACATAACATTTCCATTCCTAAGTATCTATCTCTCTCAAGTAAATGATCCAGAGATGTATATAAAAACTACTAAATAAAGATGTTCACTAAAGCATTATATACTGCTGCCACAATTGGGAAGCTATGTCTGATGACAGCAGGATAGGATAAAATATCCTACAGCCAATAGAAGCTTTGTTTGCAAAATCATTTAAGGATATTGGGAAATACTCATCATTCATTGGTGTGGAAGAACTCTACTGCTCCTAGTATCCATCTATTTAGGCATCTTGCATTTAGCAATAGATACCCATTCCCATCAAGCTTTAGCAAGACACAGGTTTCCCACCTGCCTTGAAATTGAGATGTGAACAGAAATGATGTGAGCAACTTGAGTCACATCCATCCAAAGAAAGGAACAGCTTGTCCTCTACTTCTTCTCCACTCACTCTGAGCTGAATGCAGATGAGGCACCTGGGAGTAAGCTCATGCATCCAGGATGATGCCCTAGCAGGTGAAGGAGCAGCAGAATGATAGAGACATAGATCCTTGCATGACTTCAAAAACAAAGATGCTTTCATGTCTCTAACTCTTTGGTTTTTTTGAGAGAAAAATCAATCTGTTTTGCAATCTGTCTGGTGAGGTCTTTTGTAATAGGAGCTTAGTCTGAATCATGGGTAAACTTAAATTGGTACCAGAAATAGTATCCGTAGGGGTAACAAAAATGTAACCTGTTTCCTCCTTGCTTAATAATTATGTGATAGGCAGTAAGGAAACAGATATTGCAGGCTGGAAAGTTGGTGACCTCTTTCACATTGGGTAAAACTGGTCCTATGATAACTTTGAAGGCAATTTACCTGATTACTAGACCTGGAACCCTGGGGAAAACAGTGAGAAAAACCACAATGTTGGTTTCTGTTGGCTGCTCCTTGCTGTTTTTGGTAGAAAGAGATCAATAGAGAGACGAAGTTTGGCAAGAATTTGTCAACTTGAAAACAGAGGTGGAAGGAAATATAGCTCTGAGATAAGGATGTCTCCTGTGTTTGGGACTGCAATCTGAATTGACTAGCAGTCCAGTAATTCAGGCCTCATAGAGCTGGAAAATTGAACTGCTTCAGTACCATAAACAGAAAGAGATATTACTGTGTCTCTGAGCCTTCCTCCAGGGCTTGATGTTCATGGAACCATGGGAGCCAATTCAATGGCAAATATAGAATTAAGCACATTGTTGTCTCACCCAAGCCTGTTATTTCAGATGGCCTCAAAGTTGCTACTGAGTTAGAGAGAAAAATCATCCAAGAACAGAGATGAGTAAATAAACAAGTATCCAGGAACTTGAAATTTATGCAGACAAGATCTTTGGCTCTCCTTCTATGTTCATGAAAATGACTGGAAGCAAATAGTCCAGAAAACTGCTAAGAATTTTGAAAGAATTGTGTGATCAAAGAAACCACAAACCTGGCCTGCAAAAGCTGTAATTTTCTGATCCCTAAAGTAACTCCCAGGAAAGGAAAGTTGTGCATCCCCAAGGAAGGCACGTTATCCCACATACTTACTTGTGGCCACAGAAGTTAGTGGACACATAGAGTCTCCAAGATGTCAGTGGACAAAGGAGTTCTTGCCAGAGAGGAGAGCCAGTGTATACAGACCAAGGAATTTTCTGCATTGGCTGAGACTTCTCACAGTTCCATACTTGTCACAATTCCTTCTCAGTAACATTTCATCATTCTTTAGGGCCATAATAATTCTCTTTCCTTTTCCTCCCTTTTAAATCTTTATTTTAGATCCATGGGATATACATGCATGTTCGTTACATGAACATACAGTATAGTGGTGGGGACTGGGTCTTAAGTGGTCCACTCCCCAGATAGTAAACATTGTACCCCACAGGTAATTTTTGAACACTAGCCTCCTTCTCCACCTCCTTCCTTATTGGTGTCTCCAGTGTCTATTATTTCCATCTTTGTGACCATTTAGCTCCCACATATAAGTGAGAACATGCAGTGTTTAATTTGCTGTTTCTGAGTGAGTTCGCTTAGGATAATGATCTCCAACTCCATCCATGTTGCTGCAAAAAACATGATTTCATTTTTTCATGGCTTCATAGTATCCCATGATGTATATATGCCATGTTTTCTTTATTCAGTCAATTAGTGGTGAGTACTTAGTTTGGTTCTGTGATTTCGCTATTGTGAATAGTGCTGCAATGAACATACAAATACAGGTACCTTTTTTGTATGTTGATTTCTTTTCTGCTGGGTAGATCCCTAGTAGTGAGATTGCTGGGGGGTCAAATGAAAATTCAACTTACTCTTTTTCCAAATGGGAGTTTTTATTTCAATTATCCTGTTTGACTCCATCACTGAATCATTAAGTATGAGAAAGGTGCTAGAAGACATACCTATTAATCTATAAACCCCCAGATCCTGCCACCTTCTTTACCCCGATGCAGAGGACTTCATGACAACCAGAAATCTTTGAGTGGAAGTAGTAAATGGGTGTTTCTTTAGGCTGTCCCCCTGGGGCAGGGGAAGAGGGGGGAACAGTGAACATGTTCTACGTGGTTGGAGGACACACAGGCGTGGATGGGTAACTTGAGGCAGAGGCTGACAATTGGCCCCAGTATCCATCTTCCCCTTACATTTATGAGTAAGGTCTTTTATACGGGGTTTTGCAAGGGATATGACTGGGCAGTGGGTGACCAGCTTTTCCCAACCTCCTTTATGACTAAGTATAGCCATGTTGTTGGATTTTGGTGACTGGCAAGTGAGCAGAAAATAAGTGAGCAACTATCAAGGCATGTTCTTAGAAGAAGCTGCTTGCCTTTCATCTCCTCTATGTCTCTTCCCTTTGACTTGGTACCGTGGAGTACTGCTGGGCCTGCTTCAACTGTGAGGACTAGAGCAACAAGATGTGTGGCCCTGGGTCTCTCAGCAGCCACAGGGGCAGAGCTACCCAGGACTCCTGGAGCACCTGTCCAGTTTGGTCACCTTACATGAGAGAGAAGAAAGCTTTCATCTTGTTGGAACCACTATGTTTTTGTGTCTCTTGATAATAGACAAAAACTCAACCCACCCTAATAACTCAATTGCTTAGGCAAAAAAAAAAAAATGTGCATTATATCAATTTTTTTTTAAAAAAGAATGTATGTGTAGAAAAAACCTGCAAAGCTAAGTATCAAGATATTTATTTCTAAGTAGTGATATGACCAATAATTTGTATTTTGTTTCCATACAATAGACTTGTATTTTCCGTATTTTTCACTTTCTTACTTTGTATAGGTGTTATTTTTACAATTAGTCAACAATATATGCTGTTTTTTAAAAACAAATAATCAAACATCTCTCCTTTTTCTCTCTCACATTTAACTAGCCTTATTTTCTCCAACTGCCACAATTTTTTCAAAGCTTGGAGAGCATTAGACCCAAACACAAAAACAAAATGCCCTGAGGAAGCTCTAAGTCCTCCCCTTCTCTGTTCAGGCCATAAGACCTGCTCAACACTTGACTGACATCTATCAAAATACCTCAGATTTCATGAAAAAAAAAAACCCCAAAACAACTAGAAAAATAATTATTGGATGATTACCACAGTTTTTACAAAGGCCCTCATACAGCTTCTAAGGCACCCCTGCACTGACAGAGTGGGCAGTTAATTACAAGGAGGGCACATGACTTACTGAAGACCATGCCCATATTCTCTTTCTTTCCAGAAGCTTCTGGCAAGCATGCTTCTCATACTTTGCATGGGGTTGTTATGACTGTTTTTAAAAAGCTCGGTTATAATCTGTTCAAAACTTTCTTTCTCTCTTCCTACATCCATCAGATCCCTCTATACCAGATTAAATCAACTGCTTACTCCATCCCCTTCTCTGTGTCCTTATTGCCACAATTGTGGTGGGTGCACTTTTCTCTCTCATTGATGACTGCAGCAGCAACTGGCTTCCCTGCCTCTCATCCTTCCTCTTTTTGATAGTGTCTACTCTGCAATCAGTGTTGCACTTTAAAGGGGCATATCTGATTTTTTTCACTGCTCTGTGTAGTCATTTTCTATCACTTTAAAGATGAGGTCTAATGACTTATAGACCCTTCACGATCCAGCTAGGGCTCAGATCTCCAGTTTCCTCTCTAGGCATTATTCACCCCAACCCACAGCCAGCAAACACCAGCCCTCCATCCCTGCAAACACATCCTATCTGGTTGTCAATGATTGAGGTACACTGAAAGTCTTGAATATTATTAATAGACTTGAATTTTTCGAGCGGTTTAAGTTTACAGGAACATTGAGCAGAGGATCCAGTGAGTTCCCATATATCCCCAGTCCCCTGTTATTACCATCTTGCATGCGTGTGGTCCATTTGTTACAATTGGTGGGCCAATATTTATACATTACTGTTCATTAGAGCCCATTATGCTAGGATTCACCCTTTTTGTTATAAATTCTATGGGTTCTGACAAATGTGTCATGATCTGTAATTATCATCATAATATTATATGGAATAGATTCTCTGCTCTAAAATTCCTCTGTGCTCCACCTACTCATTTTTTCCTCCCTCTCAACTCCCCTAACCCCAGCAACTGCTGATTTTTTAAAATGTTATTTTATAGATGTGGGGTACAATTCAGGTTAGGTATACAAGCGTTGATTATGCAGGTACCCTTGTTGATGAGGTATGCCCCTCCCTCCCCTAGCAGTTTCCCTCAACTGCCAATCCTACCTGCCCTCTCCTGGCAATTTCCCACTCCTGCCAATCTCTTTCTTATAGTATTATAATAATTGTTCAAGGTCTGCTGATGAGTGAGAATATACGGTTCTCTGTTCTTTGTTTCTGTGATAGATTTTTTTTACTGTTTCCATAGTGTTGACTTTTCCAGAATGTCATATAGGTGAAATCGTACAGCATGTAGCCTTTTAAGACTGCTTCTTTAGTTTAGTAATATGTCTTTAAAATTCCTTCATTTCTATTCATGGTTAACAAATCATTTCTTTCTGTCTGAATAATAACCAGTGTATGGACATACCACAGTGTGTTTGTGTATTCTTCTATTGAAGGACATCTTGGTTCCTTTTAGTTTTTGGTGGCTGTGATAAGGCTGCTATAAACATTCATGAGAAGGGTTTAGCATAAACATATTTCAACCTCTGAGTGTCTTTTAATCCATCAGATGTCCCTTAGTTGGGTTGCTTATCTCTGTACCGCCAAACACGCTAGAACATGCTTCTATCTGGGTAACTATTATTCACTAATCAGAAGCAGCCTAGAAATCACATACCCGAGGAAGTCTTTCCTAATGCCTTGCCACCTTCCAGTAAATTAGGTATGTCTCCTATAAACTTCTGCAACTTCCTATTCTACCCCCAGTGTACATGTTTCAACCTAAACTGAAAATTCCTATTTATTTCTCTATACTGTGCTCTGGACTCTGGCTCAATGAGGTCTATGAGGTCAGTGGCCTGATGTACCTGGTCATCACTGTGTCTCAGTCATGTAGCACAGGCTTGACACCTAGTAGGTGCTCAATAAACATGTATTGAATAAATAGCCACTGGGTCCTGGGTATGCATTGCCTAATTTCCATTTAGAAGTATTTTATATTGTTTGGTCACTGTTCTAAAGTCAATATAATCTCTATTTCTTTTCTATTTCTTCTATCCAAAATCCAGAGCCTAGTATACACCAGGGATAAAGTAATGTTGCTGACTGGTTCTTGGTGTGTGAAAGAGTGAAACACCAAATAGAGCAAGAGAAGAGATTCTTGGCTCTTGCCTCCCTCTTTGTCTGCTGTTTGCCCTCTTACCTTCATTGCCTGTGACTAGCTACGTTGACCAGACATCTCCCTGTCACCTCAGCTTTAACAGGTATGGAGTTACATTACTGGTGTGTTTATGCATTCCCCTGCCCTTGTTAGAGAGTCTGAGAACAACCACGAGGGGCTACTTTCTCTGTTTGGAAGCTTTTACTGGGGCTCCAGGCCCCTCTCTCAGAAATCTTGGCACCAAGTCTTCCCAACATGTGTAGCAGCAGCCTTGCTGCTGGTGTAAGGACTGTCTCCGGTGGGTCAAGGAGTTAAGGGGATGCCCTTTCTCACTCGATACCCATACCCACACAGCCTCTGACTCTCTTTTGGGATGCCAACTGAGAATGTGGATCTTTTTTTATCTCTCTTTGGCCTCTTGAGACCATTATCAGGACCAATCCCTCTCTCTCTTTAGGACTTCTTATGGGGAACCCTCATAATGGGGTAGGCAATGGGGTCCCCCATTGCAAGGTATTCCAGAAGGTCTCAGGACCCTCTCACTAGAGAGGAGCATCTGCTTTAAGCATCTCCTCAATACTAGCTAGGTGACCAGATGAGTCCAAGGTGGTTCTTTGTCTCTGATACTCTCCTTCAACTTGATCTCTATTGCCGCCACAAGGGCAATTGGCCTGAGGTTTTCAAAATGGCATGCTGCCCAGTCCCCTTGTTCTTCCTGTGGTATACTCTAACTCCTTTTTAAATTACTTTACCTCCTTCCTGTTATCCCCCTGATAACTCAGACCCAGCCAGCCAATCTCCCTCATTTTTCCCACTTTCAGCCTCCTCCCTCACTACCCGGTAACACCCCCAGCTACAGCAAAGATCCAGCCTTGTGCAACCCCTCCTCTCCCCTGCCCCTTCTCCACTGCCTGCTCTGGGAGGCCCTTTCAGGCTTCCACTGCAGTTTACCAGTTTCCCCTCAGCAAAAGGCATTATTAAAGTCCATGTTCCTCTTTTCTATGATAAATCTCTTTCAAATTAGATCTGAACTGTGATTATCAGCCCTCCTCCCAGACAGAAGCAAAGGGACCATGTGTTAATTAACTAATCCTGTTAACTCATAGGAAAAAAAACAGCCTATTGTTATTCTAATCTGCTTTTCCAAACCAAACTTCCAAGTGCTATAGTAAAATCTTACAACTTTACCATGTGCTAAAGCATTAGTACTAGATAACACCAGTGTTTATGATGTCAGGCTTGCTAACATTTTTTGTTTTTTAAAAGTTGAGTCACCTTACCATGCTGACTAGCTCCCCCCTTACAGAAGAAGTAAAGATTTAAGTGCTAAATACTTGCTATGTGACACAATGAAGCATGGAACCTGGTCATTCCCACCTGTGTGTTAAGTCACTTTACTAAGCCCCATACTTCTCTTGTGGGATGGGCAAAATGCTGCACTCTCTCTTTGGCACAATGAGGCATGAGAACTGATCACTCTCATCTAATTGTCCATACCTCTGGCACCTTCTAGACTGCAATTTAGTAATTTATAGAGACTCTTACTAAATCTGCCTGTTCATAATTGAAAATAAGTAGGTACAGATGATTTCACACCCACATGCCTGCTCACTCTAAAGGCGTTTTACAGCAGACCATTACAAATGGTCAAATTTTTCATATGTATAGACATTTTCTTAATTTACTTCACTATTTTACAAGCAAGATTATACCCTATGGAGTATTACATGCCCAATTCCAGAGACTAGACTTACAGCTACAGATACCAAGCTTCCAACTTACAAAAAACTTTTGAGGTTTTTTGTTCCTTTGTTTTTCCAAGCAGTTAGAAAAACAAAAGGGTACCAACACAGAGGGTGGCAGGACCAGAGGACCAAAAAACAGGCATTCCAATGGCAGTCACCATTAGCAACAAAACTCCAACTGCCCAACAGAAACCTGGTAAGAACAAACTTGCTAAGGAGGATGGCGTCCATTGCTGTGGGTACAATCTGCGGGGCACTTGAAGCATTGTTAGGACAAAGAGGCCTAAACTTTCAGGACCTTGTTCTCTGTGCAGGCTACGGAGCCAATGAGGACCAGGTGTGCCCTCTTCTGGATGGGAGACAGAACACCTGGTTCAAAAATGGAGACCACGGAGGAGGCCTAAAAATCTGCCAAAGAGCCTGACTCTAGCTCATCATCACCCCAACCCCCAGGTGAATATTAGTGTACTGGAACCCAAATTAATTTCTTAATTAGTACAGGTACCAACCGTTTTGCCCAGGTCATCCATGTTGGAATCATACAGCTTTGTCATAATCAAAAGTTACTAAAGGTTAATTCAAATTATAGATGTAAAAAGTTATCTATACAAAGGTAAAAAGAAAGAAACCAGAAAGCAAAGGAGGAATGTAAAGAAAGTTGTTGGCATAAAAATATTTTTTGGTAAGAAAAGTTATATAAAAAATAGAAAATAATTTTGTATAGGAAAAAATCTTGTGTGGTAAATTTTATAATAAAAATAGAAAAAAATGACTGGTTATTTAAAGAGGAGAAAAGTATAGAACAAAGATAAAGCATTCAAGCATGTCGTAGAATGGTATGTGTAAGGTTTGTAAAAGAATGTGTAAAAGAAACTCTATGAACGATCAAGTTTACACAAATTTTAGTGATTTGTTCCTATAAATTAACCATTAATATCAATTACACTAATGCTAGGCCAAAATGCTACTCAGAGGCAAGAACACTGAGCCTCTTAATTGACAATCTCCAAAAGAATGTTCTCCTATATAACATAGAGGCAGGGAAGGAAGAGATACATTCAGATAGCCCTCTGCTGTCTTTGTTGGTTTTCATTATTTTAAAATTATCTCTATCAAAAAGTGAGGGTTTTTTTTTTTAACTCTTCAAGACAGTTTAAACTATAACCTAACTACATGACTTCAAACTAGCTCTGGCAATTTTTTTCTTCAGGCTTTCTCAAAGTATCTTAATATTTATCATATATTTTTTCTTTTGTTCTCATCTATTTTCCTCTGCTTTCCAACATTCACAGTGTCCTCTGTACATGTCCTAGTTTTCCTAGATCTTTCCCTTTTAACTGTCTATAAATCCCCATCACAAAACCAAAAGGAACTTGGAGACAAGTTATAGGGACATCCACATATGAACTAAGGAATTCACTGGTGCAACAGTAAAAACTGCCTGGATTCCTATAGTAGGTGCTGAGCCCTCTGGGGTAACTATTTATAAATACATTTTACCAAACATCAAAGCCTTAATATATCATAACCATGGTTAGAACAGTCCTTATTATACTATTAATTCTAATAGTATGCACTTTTTACACAGTGTTTTGTGTACAGATACTAAAAATGCTCCTGGCAATTTCATTGGCTCCTCTCCCCTTATATCATCCTCTTACTTTTTAGATAGATAGGGACATTCCTATGCCCCAATTCAGCAGGAAATAGCTACAGAAAACAGACCACCATCCACATTCTCCAGTATTAAATAAGAATATTTTAAAACAACAAGAGGAAGGAGTGAAAGGGTGAAATGTCAAAATGGAGTAACCTTAGCTAAAGTGCAGCCATTTTAACACTGCTTAGCTCTGTCTTGCCTTCTGAGAAAAATACTTTTACTTGCCCTCAATCATTAACAAAGGGCAGAACCAGTTTCCTATTGATAATTGTCCTGCAACCCCCCAGATACTGATTACTTTTCTATTCCAAGTACTTGTTTTCCAACCATAAAGGACCAAGTTGATCTAATCTATTGTGATCAGCTCTCCATGACCTCCATGATACAGACACCATGCCATCAACAAGTTTCTGTGCTTACCTACCTCCTTCATAATGATGTCAAACAGACAACCACCCCATCATCATGGCAACCTGCCCCCCACCAAAGGAAAGCTTTAAGAAGCATTCAACTTCAAGCAGCCAGGGATATTATTTTCTTTAAGCTCTAGTCCCCTCCTCAGTCTTGGGGAGATGGATTCACTTTCTCCCTCATTCTCTAATATACTTTCTAAATAAACTATATTTTCAAATCTAATTTCTTAATTATTTGAACCTAACCTGTAGCACTGGCTCAGCCCACTGGCCCACTGACCTAACATTTGTTCCAATGTAACAGGAAGATCTTCATACAAAGATAACCCCAAATGTTAGGTCCTTTCCCTCAGAATACTTCATGCAGTGAACATTTTTTCATTGTCCCTGAACCCACACTAAACCCAGAGGTAGTTTCACCTAGGATTAGCGTCACCCTTTGACTAAAATAATGGAATTTCTATAATTTATTGGGGGCATTATGTTCAGGTATTCTGCTAGGTACTTTTCACTCAATATGTGTTGCTAGTAATCTAGCCCACTCATAAAGAGTTCCAGAGAGGCAGGAAAACAGCATGGCCCCTGTTTGTAAATGTAGAAAAGAAAAAGATACACGTTATAGCAGAACAACAAGGCAGCATCAAAGAAGATCCAGTGCTTTTTGGAAGAGTCAGTGATTGCTTGAACTCACCTAGCTGGAAAGAGAAAGGCGCTCTGTTAAGAGAACAACCCAGTGCATAAGAGCTTTGTCTGGTCTAACCTATCACACTTCATTCTCTCACTCTCTTACTCAGTGTTTTTGGAGAACTACCCCAGTGACAGTCATTGACTAACTTTAGTCGCTATAACAATCACATCAAGTAGACATTATTTTCTCTATTTTTTTAAGATTCGAATAAATGAAACTTAGAGAATTAAGTAACTTGCACAAGACCAACTAGGTCCCAGTGATTTTCAAGACCTGTAATTTAAAGGACTATATTGTCTTTAAAACTTCAGCTTCCCTTGTGCTATCTTGAAAGACATGATTCAATCTTCAATAACACTGTAAAACATAGAGCCCTCTGAGTTTTAAATCATGACTGAGATGAGAAGGTGGAAGGAGGATGCCTCTCATCTTCTCCATGAGTTGACAAGATGGTTTTATAACTGGAAGTCACAGATAAAGAACCCATTAAAATACATGTCAGCATGGTGTGTGAGTACTGTGAACACAGTCACACATACCGATATAAGCCTTTACATGGAGAAAGGACATACATTATACATAAATATGTCACTCATTTCCACTAAGTGAACTCAGATATTGAACTTGGCTTTTTGTATTTGCTTAGTGAGGCCAGCCCAGTGGTTCTCATTTGATCTGTAGCAGCACTCTCATACTTCTTAGATGTGATGGCAAATATCACCAATGTGGAAAGCTCAGTTTTGTTGTAATTAAAAATATGTGCTGTAACAACGATGACTATCAGTGGAATGCCATGCTGTAACTGTTGTGTGCTGTGTATCATGCAGGGTACAGTTTACTCCAGGTGAGAGATACACAGCATCACAGAACAAGGCAGCATCAATATGTGTGAACTTGCAGGGCAACCACACTTCTGCTAAAACAGCGATTACAGGTTGGAGGGCTTTCAGATGAATAGTGTGATAACCATGGGTACTTCTTTTTTTTTTTTGAGTTGGAGTCTCACTCAGTCTCCCAGACTGGAGTGCAGTGGCCACTCCCGGCCACCACAGCCTCTACCTGCTGGGCTCCGACGATCCTTCCGCCTCAGCCTTCCAAGTAGCTGGAACTACAGGCGCGCGCTACCACGCCCGGCTAATTTTTTTGATTTATTGTAGAGATGAGGTCTCGCCAAGTTGCCCAGGTGGGTCTCGAACCCGCGGGCTCAGGCAATTCACTCACCTTGGCCTCCCCAAGCGCGGGATTACAGGCTGAGCCACCGAGCCCGGCCCAATGATTTAATCAATTATGCCTATGTAATGAAATCTCCATTAAGATCCCTAAACAAAGAGGTTTGGAGAGTTTCTGGGTTGATGAACACGGGATGTGCTGGAAGGTTGATGCACCTGGAGAAGTCATGGAAGCTCTGCACCCATCCCTCCGTACCTTGCCTTATGCACCTCTTCTATTTGGTTGTTCCTGAGTTCTGTGTTTTCACTTTCCTGAGCTCTGTGAGTCATTCTAGTGAATTATTGAAACTGAAGTGGGGATTGTGGAAATCTGCAACTCTATAGTCAAGTTTGACAAAAGTGTGAGTAAGCTGGCAACTCCCTACTTGTGAGCAGTCTCTGAAGTGAGGGTAGTCTTGTAGGAATGAGTTCTTAAACCTGTGAAGTCTGTTGCTAATTCTGGTTAGTCACTGTAGAATGGAATTGAATTGTTGGACACAAGTTGGTGTTGAACAAAATATCACACATTTGGTGTCAGTAGGTAAAAAAAAAAAAAAAAAAAAAAAAAGCATTCAAACACACCTAAAAGAATATACAAAATTTGAGTTTATAGCTCAACAAATGATCACAGATTGAACACATTTTTATGTAACACCATTCAGGCCAAGGAATAGAATATAGCAGCAACTCAGGAACCTCCTTGTGTCTCCTCCTGATCACTGTGCTCCCTCTCTTCTCCGCAAACATAATTGCCAATCTGACTTCTATGAAATAGCTTTTCTCGGTTGTGAACTTTATGTCTTTAGATGCTACAGGGTCTGGAATGCCTCACTTCATGATGAATTGGGCCCTGCAGTGGGGTTCTGCTATAAGAAGAGAGAGAAACTCTGTTTTTTCATTTTTAAGCCAAATTATGTCTGAAAGTCTGTCCAGACTTTACTACTAACTTGTCAGCTACATGCCCAGAAACTTAGTACCATTAAGCAAATAGCACTTATAAATTAAAACTTGCTTTTAATTAATGAGAGCCAGACTATAATTTATGAACAATTATTTACTCAATAAAGTTAATTACAGCCCTGCATATGTGACCAAGGCTATAATACTAATAAAATTCATCCTGACCTTTTCTGTATAACCTGTGGTAAGAATGTAAATAGATTTATAATTACATTTGAGAAGGAGCACAATGGTTAAAAGCAACAACTCTGGAGCTAGACTTGGGGTTGAATCCTGGCTATGACAGTAGCTGTGTGTTTTTAGTGTAATTACTTAATCTCCCTGGGCTCTTCATCTGTAAAGTGGGGATAAAAGTTACCTTAAAAGATTGTTATGAAGAATAAATGAGTTAATACGTGTAGAATACTTAATGAGAACAGGCCCAATATGTGTTTGCCATTATCATTAGAACCATCTTAACTTCAGAAAAGAAGCATGAGGCCTAACACACATGCACAGGGTCAAATACTTACCACACAGCTAAAATTGGGAATTGTTGCATATTTATAAGAATAGGGATATAGCAACATCTGAGCATATGCATGGAAGGAGAGATAAGCCTTAATGTGTTTTCTGTGTTTTCGGAGGAAGTTAGCTACAGCCTTCACTTCTGGCTCAGACTCTGGGAAAGGGCCACAGTATGTATCATCACAAGGGTGCATAGAAGCTCCTTCATCTGCAAATCAGAAAAGAAAATGGGGCAGGGGGGAGTGGGCAGGGAAGAAATGAGAAGCATAAATTGCACTGTTAATCTGTGATTTTTCTTTTATTTCTGTAAACATACTAAGCAATTCAACTAACTTCTCATTTATGGAAATCAATACTAAAACTTCCAAGGTGATTCAAGTTCCCATACACAACAGGAGGACCTGAATGGGAACCAAGCACTGATTGTTTCGTTTTGTTTTGAGTCAGAGTCTCACACTTTTACATGATCGTGGCTACAGCAGACTCAACCTTCTGGGCTCAGACTATTCTTCTGCCTCAGCCTTCCAAGTAGCTGGAAACAGGTGCTTGCCACCATGTCTGGCAAATTTTTTTTTGATTTATTGTAGAGAAAAGGTCTCACCAAGTTGCCCAGGCTGGTCTTGAAACCCTGGGCTCAGGTAATCCTCTTACTTCAGCCTCCCAAAGTGCTGGATTACAGGTGTGAGTCACTGTGCCTGGCCAGTGAATGTTTAGCTGATTCTGTATATACCACTCCAAAAGGATGGTTTTATCAGTTATTGGTTCTTTTTCTGGAGAATGAATTCTTCACCATCTCCTAGAGCATGTTAGGGCTCCTATTATATGCTGCACAACACCTGTATTTTCTCTTCATAACATTCAGCACACTTGTATTTAGTGTTCAATATTTACTCATTTAACATTCAACTAATATTTACACCATTCTAGGTACCTTGGAAACACTGTAAAAAACATAGAACTCCTCGCTCCCCGAATATAGACAGAACCTGTATTCAATCTATATTCTTTCTAAGACCCAAAAGTTCCGTGAAGGCTGATACTGTGCCTTTTTTGCTGGGCACCTAGCAGCTAGAACAATAGTATGGCAAGTGTTCAACAAATATTTGTTGAATAAGTGGATGTTACATGGAAAGAAAATGCTATACATCTGTAAAGGAGTATGATAAGATGAAATATTGATATAGCAAGAACATACAGACAGGCCAGAAATAATTTCACTGAATATGCCAGAGAAATTTCTATTATATTTTTAGATCAGCAATATCCAAACTAGTTTTGTAAAACCCAAGAGACTTTTCTAGTTATCTTGGGGGCGTGGAGGTGGGTCAGTTAAAGTTCAGCTAAGAAATTTTCAAAACAAAATTTTAATAATTTCTGAATGAAAAAAATCATATCATACAAGCCACACTTATTAAGAGGTCTATGAAAGGAAGGAAAATAAGAATCACTATACTAAAGTATAATGGTTCTAAAAATTTTGGAAATAATTCAATTTTTCATAGTTATTTGCCATACATGACCATTACTATCTTTCCCTACAGCTAGAAAACGATAACTCCATAAACCAATGGAAGATGTTTGGTGGTTCTATGACATGGTCTAATTCTACTGAACATGAAAAGATAGCCAAGCCAAACTGGGCTAACCTTTGAGGATATTAAGTGTAGTTGGTGCTGTAGAAAAGTCAAGAGTCAAGATCAGGAACATAAAGCAATTAGGGTTTCCTCCTTTGAATCTTATTCTGGAGGTGCCTCAGAAGCAAGCAGGATATACAAGGGGAGACCCCAAAAAACTGGAATTATCTTTTAGAGGGTGGGTCTCTTATAGTACACTCAGAATTTATTCCTCCAAAGTTTTTTCTGTCTGGAAGTTTTGAGACGGTTGTGTCACAATTTGTGGAAGAAACGTCCCAAGTTGTGGCAAACAGGCGACTGCTTCTTCTGCCATGACAATGCACCTGTGCACACCAGTTTTTTTATCTGAAAGTTTTGAGATGGTTGTGTCACAATTTGTGGAAGAAACGTCCCAAGTTGTGGCAAACAGGTGACTGCTTCTTCTGCCATGACAATGCACCTGTGCAGACCAGGCTGAGTATTCTGCAGTTTCTGACCAAAAACAGTATGACCACCCCCCATGCCTCACCCTCCACATTCACCGGATCTCATCCCTAGTGATTTTTTGTTTGTTTGTTTTCCTGGATGATAAAAGTCCTCAAAGGGGAGTGTTTTGCTGATGTGGAAGAGGTGAAACAAAAAACGGCAGAAACACTAAAAGGCATCAAAATCGATGAGTTAGAAAACTGCTTTGAGCCATGGAAAAGCATCTCGTGTTGCATCAGATGGAGAGTACTTTGAAGGTGACTGAAGTTTAGACATGTAAGAATAAATATGCAATTTTTAGAAATAAATACCTTTTTTTTTTAGATCTCCCATTGTAGATGGAACTCAGAATGTAATGCAAGAACTATAGCTGATACTCTGAGGGGAATGGGAAAAATAAAAAGATATCTGTGGAACATCAATGTAAAGCGTTGGGAAGGCACGATCATAGACTGGGCTACTAATTCTGGAAGGAACAAATGCTGAGTCAAAGAAAACAAGACAACAATAATCCTAATAAATAGTCTCAAGAGCATATGGGAGGGCACTGGAAGCAAAGAGAGACAAGGAGTTATTAAAAAATTAACCAATCAGTTGTAGTAGAAACAAAAAATTCAAGCTTGAATGAATACAGCTAATAAATGAATGGATGAGATGGAGTGGAGTCTGAAATAGTCCCTGAAGGCATCAGGAAGGAATAAAGACTTGGAAAAATAAGAGAAAAATTAAAGGGTATGAAAGATAGAATAAGTATTAACGTGTGATTAATAGGAGCCCTAGAAGAAAACAATAAAGTTAGATATTGGAAGAACAGCTAATCAAAATTTCCCAGTTAAGGAAAGATTGAGCAAACTTACTGTACATCAAACAAAGAGACAGAGGGGGAAAATATCAACACTTTGACACATTAAAGTGAAACTTAAGAAAGGAAACAATTCCAGAGAGAAAAAGCAAGTTCCTTTCCAAAGGAACAAGAATCAGATTCATATTTGACTTTTCAACAGCAACTCTAGAATAACATTTTCAAAGTAGTTATTAAAAATTAATTTTGAATTAGACTTATATATCTAGCTGAGGTCTCACTGAAATGTGAGAGTGAAATAAAGATGTACTCTGGCATAATAGATGCCCTCTGGCATACAACATACTAATGTCCTTTGAAAACATAATGAATAACTCCAGAGAACCTACTTGACATAAGAATTACAGAAGCGTAAGCAACTTAGTAATATCTGTTACCTAAATAAGCAATGTCCAGAGGGAAGAAAGTATAACAATCTAGGTATCAAGTTCTAGAAGATAACAAACTGATGAAGAATTAAGGGAGGGTGACTAGGAGAGGTAAAAGCGTACTGTTATTTGTTTCTTTTGAAAAGATCTAGGTACAGTATCAATTAAATTGAAAAATCGATGGAGAAAAACAATCCTAAGTATGAGTCTTAAATTAGGACTAACCACCAGAAGAAGAAAAACAGAACACAAACTTTATGACAAGCAGAAGTAACTTTGATCTATTCCGTGGAAAGCAGTAAAGGAGAAATAAAAAAAAAAAAATGAAGAAACACTGAAAAATAGAGAACAGTAATTAAGGTGGCAGAAATAAGTCTTAAGTAACAGTACTTATAGAGTCCTAATAGACTAAACTCACCAGTCAAATGACCGATATTTTCATATAGAAAAATCATGTCTACAGAAAAAAAATGTGATGTATCATATCAGATGTATGCATTTTAGTATTGTGTCAGACTTGTGTTTGTTTTGGTTTCCCAAGGCTGCCATAACACATCACCACAAACTAGGTGGCTTAAACAAAATTTTATTCTCACAGTTCTTGAGGCCAAAAGTCTGAAATCAGGGTGTCAGCAGGGCCATCCTCCTCCCTCTGAATGCTCTTCCTCGCCTTTTCCTGGCTTCTGGTGGCCCCTGGCAATCCTTGGCTTTACTGATGGTTTGTAAATGCATTCCAGTCAGTATGCACTACTTAAGGAAAGGTATGCGTTCTGAAAAATACATCATTAGGCAACTTTGTCACTGAAAGAATATCATAGAGCGTACTTACACAAACTTAGATGGAATAGCCCATTACACACCTAAGCTCTATGGTAGAGTCTATTGCTTCTGGCTACAAACCTATACAGTATGTTACTGCACTGAATACTGTAGGCAATTTTAACACAATGGCAAGTGTGTGTATATCTAGACACATCTAAACACAGAAAAGTTACAGTAAGATATAGTATTAGACTCTTATGCGACCACTGTTATACGTGTCATTCATTATTGACTAAAATATCATTATGTAACACATGACTATTCCAGTCTCTGCCTGTATCCTCTCATGTCCTTCTCTGTGTGTTTTTTGTGTATGTCTTCTCCTTTTCTTATGGGAGAGGACATAGTCATTGGATTTAGGACTTTAATCCAGTATGTATCCTCTTAACAAATTACTTTTGCAAATAGCCTATTTCCAAATAAGGTCATATTTTGAAGTTCCAGATGGACATGAATTTTGGGAGAATACTATGCCACTACAGTGTTCTGATGGATTATTCTGCTGTGAAAAAAACCAGATTCTGTATAGGACACACACTCACCAGATCTCTGTATAGGCATTGCTTATCTTGCAAAAAGTAGAAGAATCTCTAAGATACCCAGATAAAAGATCAACTTAAAAAATTTAATAGAGTGACTCTATCCTTGGCAGTATTACCTATGAGAACATGTGGTAGAAAATAAGACACTATTCACAATCTAGAAATTAACCTATCAACCAATATATGACTAATAGAAAGAAAATGTTAAAACTCTATTAAAAGAACTGAATGAGAAAGCTACACCATGTTCATGAATACAATGACTTGGTATTTAAAGATGTCATTCTTCCTTATTAATTTATTTAGTTCAATTCAATTTTAATAAAAATTCCAGCAGCAGGATTTTGGGGGAAATTCAACAAAAGGACTCTAAAATTTTTTATGAAGAGTAAATAGTAGAGGAAATCTTTGAAAAATTCTCTTTGAAATAAATTATCTTTTAAAAAGTAAGTATATTTTGAATATTGAAGGGAATTTTTATAATTCTATTATTAGTAAGAACTGCAATTAAAAATAGCTTCTCCCTGTGGGTTCTGCCAGCAGCACTATGACTATGCCACCACCACCATATCCTCATTTGTTGGGACTCAGTATATGTCAGTCTTTTTATCTTGTTTAATTTTCACATCAACTTTATGTGGTAGGCAGTATCATCACCACAGTTTTGCTAAAAAAGAATAAGGAAATATAAAGAAACACAAATATAGAAGGTAACATGAAGCAGACCATTTGTAATGCAATAATAAGTATAAAGAACTTATGTTTTTAAATTATAAACTGAAGTTGAACTCAACTGAACAACATTTGTTGAATACTATGTTCTGTGTAATGCACTAGGGGGTCAAACATGAAAAAGTCACAGTGGTTTTTAGTATATTTAGTGTATTTACAGAACAATCACTGCTATCTAATTTTACATTTGTATCACTCCAAAAAGAAACCTCATATTTATTAGCCATCAATTCACATTTCTCTTTCCCTCAGACTCTTAACCATGAAGGGTTTTAAGGTATGGTCATATTATCATTTTTCATTGATCTTGTATCCTTTATAGCAGGGATCCCCAACCTCCTGGCCTCAGACCAGTACTGGTCTGTGGCCTGTTAGAAACCAGCTCTGCAGGTGAGCTGAGGGCAAGTGGAGCTCTGCCTGCTGGCAGATAAGTTGTGGCATTCAATTCTCATAGGAGTGCGAACCTATTGTGAACTGCGCATGTGAAGGATCTAGGTTGCATGCTCCTTATGAGAATCTAATTAATGATCCCCCAATGCCCGTCCGTGGAAAAATTGTCTTCCACGAAACTGGTCCCTGATGCCAAAAAGGCTGTGGAACACTGCTTTATGGGATAGATTTGTAAGAGGCAAGTCTATATAATCAGGGAGAACAAATCAAGATACAAATCCAACAATCCATGCCAGAGATGTTGACAGCTGGAATTAGGGCAGTGGTATTAGGAATAGTTCCAAGAAGATGTATTAGAGAAATATTTGAAAGATTAATTAACTGAACTTGGTAATTGGTTGAATATGTAAGGCAAGAAAGTAGGGTTTGATAAAACCCTATATTTCTGGGTTGGCTGAGTTGATAATGGTTTTATTGATTGAAACACTGAATGGATGATGAGGAATGTGGACGTGTGGGGAAAAAAGGAAAATGCTGAATTTCAATTTTGGACGTGTTGAGTTTGAGGGACCTGGAGCTGTCAGTAGAGATGTCTAATAGAGAATAAATGAAGCTCAAAGGAAATATTAGACTAGATAAAAAGATTTAGGGGTCATTATCATCTTATGTGAGTAAAATCACTCAAAATGACTATTGGATAAAAACAACAAAGCATCACAATGTTGGGAATATCAATATTTAAGAGAGGCAAAGAGGAATAAGAGGAATTTGTCATTCAGATTAAGAAAGAATTGTCAGGAAAGTGGGAGGACTATGAGATGCTGGTGTCAAGGAATCCGGGGACTTCACGTTTTAAGAAGAAGGGTGTGGACAGCATGTAAAATGCAGAAAGAAGTCTATTTAATTTTATAGTAACAAAGTAACTGGGGATTTTTACCTTAGAAAAATGAGTGGAGTGATAGGGGCAAAGACCAGATGTCACATGCACTGAGAGGAATGAATAGGAAGAAAGAAGTGGGACACAGTGAGCAGAGACTTCTTTTTTAGGAAGCTTGATACACAAGGGAAGGAAAGATACAGAATGATGGTTAGAGGTAAGTTTGAGGGAAAAGATTTAAATTTGTTTCGGGAGGAACATATCTCAAGCATGTATGAGCAGATGATTGGGGGAAAGCATAGAGGAAGAAAGAGAAAGAGACCATTTGATGGGAGAAAGTTCTGGAAAGGATGTGGATGGGTAGGATCAACAACCGGTGGAGTATAGGCCTTGAATAGTAGATGGGACTTATGATTTTTTGGTTCCTCCAAATGTCTTTGATTCCTCATCCTATCAACTTTTTGTGTACTTCTGATATATATATATGTGTGTGTGTGTGTGTGTATGTGTATGTATGTATACATATGTATATACAGATATATGTATGTATACACACATATGTACATACATATATATGCATTATTTATTTATTTGAGTCAGAGTCTCTCTGTCGCTCAGGCTGGAGTGCAGTGGCATACTCAGGGCCACTGCAGCCTTGACCTGCTAGGCTCAGGAGATCCTTCTGTCCCAGCCTTCCAAGTAGCTGGAACTACAGTTGCACGCCACCGCGTCCGGCTAATTTTTTTGATTTCTTGTAGAGACTAGGTCTCATCAAGTTGCCGAGACTGGTCTTGAACCCCTGGGCTCAGAAATCCTCTCCCCTCCTGCCTCCCAAAGTGCTGGGCTTACAGGCATGAGCCACTGTGCCTGGCATTTTTTTTTTTTTTTTGACTTGGAGTCTCACTGTTGCCCAGGCTGGAGTGCAGTGACATGCTCATGGCCACTGCAGCCTCAACCTGCTGGGCTGAGGCGATCCTTCTGCTTCAGTCTTCTGAGTAGTAGGAACTACAGGCACATGCCACCATGCCTGGCTAATTTTTTGATTTATTGTAGAGATGAGGTCTCACCAAGTTGTCCAGGCTGGTCTCAAATCCGTGGGCTCAGGTCATCCTCTCATCTCGTCCTCCCAAAGGAGGCGTGAGCCACCGCGCCCAGACTGATATATATTTTAAATTTATATGCATGTCTTATTTGTGGGCTAACATTATATGAAACATACAAAAATAATATTTGGAAAGAATGTTTTAGAGATGAATTAAATACTAATTAAAATGTTTTAAATTTGATTTTATTTTTGTTTTTGAATTGAGGTCTCTGTCGCTCAGGCTGGAGTGTAGTGGCATGATCATGGCTCACTGCACCCTTGATCTCCTGGGCTCAGGCCATCTTTCTGTCTCAGCTTCTGGAGTTGCTGGGACTACAGATGTGTGCCACCATGCCCAGCTCATTTTTTGATTTTGTTTTTGTTGTAGAGATGAGGTCTCTCTGTTTTGCCCAGGCTGGTCTTGAAATCCTGGTCTCAAGTGATTCTCTTGCCTCAGCCTCTCAAAGTGATGGGATTACAGGCATGAGCCCCCATGCCTGACCAATTTTTAAAAAATTAACTGTGCCAAAAGACATTAATTCTCTTAAAATAAGAATGGGAAAGATGGATGAAATCTAACTTAAATACTTTTAACAGGGTCCAGGTATTGTGTTTCCTAAATTAATATATGATGTAAATGATGATATAAAAAATATAATGAGCAGTCAACAGATACATGAAAAAATGCTCAACCTCACTAATCACCAAAGAAATGCAAATTAAAACCACGCTGAGATACTACCTAACTCCAGTCAGGATGGCCATCATCAATAACTCAAAAAACAACAGATGCTGGAGAGGATGCAGGGAAAAGGCAACACTTCTACACTGTTGGTGAGAGTGTAAACTAATACAACCTCTGTGGAAAACAGTTTGGCGATTTCTACAAGATCTAAAAATCAATGTTCCATATGACCCTGCAATCTCCCTACTGGGAATATACCCGGTGGAATTTAAATCGCTCTGTTAAAAAGATACCTGCACACGCACGTTTATTGCAGCATTGTTCACAATAGCAAAAACATGGAACCAACCAACCATGCTGCCCATTGAAAAAGGACTGGATTAAAAAAATGTAGTACATATACATGATGGAATATTACGCAGCCATAAAGAAGGACAAAATTATTAACTTCACAGCAACTTGGATGGATTTAGAGTCTATAATACTGAGCGATCTATCACAGAAACAAAGAATTGAGTATCACATGTTATCACTCATAAGCGGACCTTGATCAATTATTGTAATACTGTAAGAAAAGGTTTGGCAGTAGTGGAAAACTGCGGGGCGGGGGGTGAGGGGAGGAGGGTAGTTGGGATTGGCAGTAGTAGCAATCTGCTGGGAAGTGGGGACACACCTCATCAACAAGGGTATCTGCATAATGAACATTTGTATACCTAATCCTGAATTGCACCCCACATCTTTAAATAAAAAAATTTGAAAAAAAGAATATTAGCACAGAAAGTTCTTGGTTGATCTTCTTATTGACATTTTATGCAAAGCATGTGTATTGCAATCTGTAGTCTTTCTAGACATTAAAAAATAATTTCTCTAAGAAACATTGGACAGTGAATTCAATAAATATATGGAAAATGGTTATAATCAAATATTTTGTGGAAAAAAGAATATGCAATTGTATAAATGAGATGATTAAAAATATCCACAGAGAAAAAAAGAAAACATATTAAAGTAGTGATTTGCTAGACTGGTAATATGCTAATCATTTTTAATGTCTTATTTCTGTAATATCATATCAATTACATAAGTTAAAAAACATATATTGGAAAATAAAAAATAGAGATCTGAGAAATAGTTTTTAAAAAGAAAAAAGCTTTGAAAGTTTTAAAAGGAGAAATGAATAAAAACAGAAAAACAGCAGACAAATTTGGTTTTATTTTACCTTTTGCTGCAACTAGACTCTGTGGAAACTGACTTGATAGATGCAGCTGGGTTCTCTATCAAGCTGTAGTGGGAAGCCCTAGTTATTGTGGCACATTTTCGGTGGTTATAGTTTCATCAATGTTTGCTTTTTTCATTTACAGCTTATACATTTCTCGTAAATGGAGTAACAATGCCCTTAAAAATTGTATTCTTTCAAAACAACTTTTTTCACTTGCATCTTCTGCTGTTCAATTTACCCTCAGCTGACCGATGTTAAAACTGAATGTTGGCCGGGCTTAGTGGCTCAGCATGTAATTCCAGCACTTTGGGAGGCCGAGGCGAGTGGATTGCCTGAGCCCGCGGGTTCAAGACCAACTCCTGCAACTTGGCGAGTCCTCGTCTGTACAATAAATTAAAAATGAGTTGGGTGCGGTAGTGAGTGCCTGTAGTTCTGGCTACTTGGAAGGCTGAGGTGGAAGGATCGCGGGAGCCCAGCAGGTTGGCGCTGGGGTGGCCATGTGTGTGCCACTGCACTCCTGCCTGGGCGACAGTGAGATCCCCAACTCAAACAACAACAATAAAAAAAAAAACCCGAGTGTTAACATGGTTTCCAAATACATACAAACACACCTGTGTGTACATATATAGTCATGCACCCATGCATTTGTGTTTCTTGATGTCAATATATATAGTTATACATTCATACATACATACAATAGGAGCTTTTTTTGGTCACAAAACCAGGATCATAATCATAGTTTTTTTGTCTTGCTTTTTCCTTCAATGATAATTTGTGGAACTTCTTCCACAGCAATTTGAATTTATTCTTTTAAATTCATTCTATTGTAGTTGTAACATAATTTCGTCTCCTGTCTGCCTATTGTTGGGAATTACTCTTATCTCTTTCTCTCGCTCTCTCTTTTTGCCATGATGAACAATAGTAAAGCAAGTGGGGACATTACTATCAACTTGACAGGAACAATACTGCAATTAAATATTGAAGTACAAATATTCTTATAGCTGAGTGCTTTTACAAGTATTTCTATGGGACAGACTTAAAAGAATAGGACCCTGGGTTGAAGGATATATATATATATATATTTTGTGTGTGTGTGTGTGTGTGTGTGTGTGTGAGAGAGAGAGAGAATGCATGTGTGTATATATTCATTTTAAATAGATGATACATTCACATGATTCAAGATTTTAAAGTTTTAAAAATATTGTATTTTTAATTCTCATAGTTTTTTTTGGGGTCAGATTGCTTACTAAGTTTGTTTCTATTTATACTTCCACAAGCAGTGCATAAGTACCATTTCTCCCTAATTCCTACCAGTAATATTCTACAAGTGCATCACCTTTGAGTTTGCCAGTTTGGTGGCAAAGCATTTAATTTTCCTTTCTTACTGCAAGTGTGTTTCTATTCATGGTTATTTTAGTTGGACTCTTTTCTGAAATGCTTAATCATGTTCTTAGCTAATTTGATTTTCTCTTAGGGTGTTTATCTTTTTCATACCATGTATAAAAGTGCTTTGGGCTGGACGTAGTGGCTCATGTCTGTAATCCACCACTTTGGGAGGCCGAGGCAGGAAAATTGCTTGAGCCCAGGAGTTTGAGACCAGCCTAGGCAACATAGTGAGAACTCGCTTCTACAAAAAACAAAAACAAAAACAAAACAAAACAAAACATCAACAACAAAAAACTTAACAGAGCATGGTGGTGTGCATCTGTAGTCCCAGTTACTTGGGAAGCTAAGGCAGAAGAATTGCCTGAGCTTAGGAGGCTGAGGCTGCAGTGAGCCATGACAATGCCACTGCACTCCAGCCTGAGCAACAGAGGGAGACCCTAACTCCAAAAAAAAAAAGAAAGAAAGAAAAAAATGTTCTTTATATAGATTGACTCTTATCTGTATTGCATTTTATCCTCAAATCTATAACTTTTCTACTCCATCATTTATGGTAATTTTTATCATTTTAGACATTTTAAATTTTATATAATCATTTTATATATATTATTTTTTTAAATAGCTTTTGGGTTTCCTGTCTTGGTGAAGAAAGTTTTCCCTATCCTTAAAGATTATGGGTACTTTCTACATTTTCTTCTAAGAATTTATCACCTTTTTTTTCTTATCTAAGTCTTTAATCCTTTTGGATTTATTTTTGTATGTATGTATGTAATATGGTTATCCTTTCGGTTTTTCTAGATGGATAGCCAATTCTGTCAGCGTCATTTATTAAATATTCTATCATTTTCTCACTGAATCAAAATACTACTGTGGCCATATATTAAAGTGTAATGCATGTATGGATCAACTTCTGAATGTTCTGTTCTGTTCTGTTGATCTATGTGTCTATTTCCATATTGCTACCCTAGCAATCTACAGCAGCATTAAAGCATGCTCTGATATAGGAAAAACAAATTCCCCTCACTATCTTTTCATTTTCACAGTTTTTATTGGCTTTTTAATTTTTCCATATAAATTTATGATTATTTTATCCAATTCCTAAAAGCAGAACACAAAATAAGTCACTTCATCGAGATTCTAATTGGAATTGCACACAATATATTCATTCATTCATTGATTTGGGGGCGATTATATTATATTGAGTCACCCAATTCATGGACAGGATATGTCATTCCATTTGTTCAGGCGTTGTTTTTTCTTCACTCATATTTTATCATTTTCTCCCTTATTATATATTTTTATTATTGTTGCTGTTGTCATTATCATAAGTAGATAATTGTTTTTCAGATGGTATTTTCAAAAGAGTTTGAGCATTATTTGCCAACCACAAAAGACCCGTGAACTGGGAAGGAATGGATCCGTTATCCATTTGTTAATAAGGCAGGTGAATTGACTTTGTCCATTCTGGAAGAGGATCAACTGCTTGAGATGGCAAATGACAGTGGCCTTAAAAGTTTGTTTGAGACAGCTTCAGATTTCTATATGTTCTGGGTTAAAGTCAAAGGGGAATATCCTGAGATTGCCACAAAAGCACTGAAATGCCTGCTTTTATTTCCAACATCCTTTCTTTATGAAGCAGGATGTTCTGCAGTGACAGCAACCAAAACGAGATAATGGAGGAGATGAGACATAAGCAACACTGTCACCTGTCACCCCCAGATGGGAATATCTGTTTGCAGGAAAACAAGTTCAGGGCTCCCACTGATTCCACATTATGGTGAGTTGCATAACTATGTCATTACATATTACAACATAGTAATAATAATAGAAATAAAATGGACAATAAATGTAATGTGCTTGAATCATCCTGAAACCATCGCCCACCCTGTCCGTGGAAAAATTATCTCCCACAAAACCGATCTCCAATGCCAAAAAGGTTGGGGACCGCTGCTTTAGAGGGATGGAGGTCATGCGTTATTGTTTCCAAATACTTAGCAAAATAGACACCTTCACTACTATTTACATGTTAGCTGAATGAGTAAGTGGAGCTGACCCAGCTCAGGGAACGTGCTTGTATCTTGGACTAGTTCATTAATGTTTAGGTCTTTGATTAAACAACTCAACTCCAGTTCATCTCTTTGGAAGGCTAAGGATGTACAAGGGCTGTCATCAACATCACAACAACAAAATGTCTTCAAATAAACCTATTGGTCCATGAGATTATTATAGTACCTAAATGTTTCTTGAATAAATTCAAATCTGAAACTCCAAGCTTTCCCTAACAAACGTTAAGTTTCAGAAAGAAAATGAGGTACAAAACAATCATTGTATATAGGTGATATGTCCCAAATTATGTACATGGGTACAAATCCCTGCTTACTTTCAATAAAATGCAGAGTGATAACTTCATGACTAAGCATTGTCATAGAAAAAATAGGACCATCAAATTTCTTCCCTCACTGCATATGCAGGTGAGCTTTCTTCTAAAGAATGAATGAGAGATATGTGCAACTGGAAAGGGTCATTTACAATAGGAAGGTTTGAGGAACATACAGAGAGAGCAAAAGTATGGAGGGTGGGCAGGGCTGCGAAAGGAATAGGCTGGAACGTGGAGCAGAGAAAAGGGGACATAGATTCAGGAGTGCCAGGGACCTATCTTACTTGGCTTTTCATAGGACTTCATCTCCTGTTTGAAATATTCTCCTTCCTTGGTTTTGACATATTGTTTCCTCATACTTTTCTTCTAATTTCTCTGTTCTTTCCTTCTCAGTCTCTTTTATGGGTTTCTCTTCCTCTATTTGTTCCTTAAATGAAGGAGTACCCAGTTGTTCTGCTCTTAGCCATATTCTTCTGTGATCTCTCTCTTTAACGAACATGACATCCTCAACTACTACTTACATGCCGATACTTTCATTTATTCAACAAGTATTTGCTACATACACACCATGTCTCACACACTGGAGTACATCCTTGTAGAGCTTCTAGTCCAATGGAGGTGAGGAGACAATAAACACTAGACACAGCAAATGCAAGATTTCTACTGTGTAGGAGAAAAGTGCCATAGAAATGAGAAAAAAGGAGAGTAGTGTAAGAAAGATCAGGAATACTGGGGAAGTGGGTTGCAATGAGAAAGATGGTGATGAGGGCATTCTTAGGGGTTAGCTTTTGAGAGGACTTGTAGAACACAAGGAATCAGCCATAGCACCCGGGAAGAGTGTTTTAGGCAGAGGCAACAGCCAGTGCAAAGACTCCAAGGCAGGCATATGCCCGCCCAATGTGGCTGGAGCCAGGTGGTGAGGGGAGGGTAGAAATAGATGAGATCAGGCAGTCAATGGGGGCCCAGATCCTGTAAAGTGTATAGGTTATTTTAAATTCTTTGAGTGAGTAAAATGTGGAGCCTTGGCAGCATTTTGAGTCAAAGACTGATATGATCTGACTTATATTTTAAATGGTTCATTGTGACTGAGTGTGAGTGTGTGCGTGTGTTTTGAGGCAAGGGTAGCAGCTGTGACACTAGTTAAAAGGCTCCTGCAGTAATCCAGGTGAGAGACGATGGTAGCTTGGATCAGGGTGATAGTAATAGTGGTGGTCAGAAGTGACTGAAATCTGGAGAAATTCTTAAGGTGAAATCAAAGGGATTTCATGATAGGTTGAAAGTAGGGTACAAGAGAAAAAGATGTATGAAAATATTATTCTATGGTTTTATGCCTGAGCAACTGGAAGGATGGAGTTACCATCGACTGAGCTGAGAATGACTATGGGAAGAGTATGTTTGACAGAGTGAAGATCAGGGGTTGAGTTTTTAATATTATGAGGTTGAGATGCCTATTAGCTACTCAGTGGAGTGCTAGTAGATATGATATATATTCAGAGCTTGAGATAGAGTTTTGGGTTGGGGATGAATATTTGGGAGTCGTAGACATATGGTAGAGAATATCATCTCTAAGCGAATGAATGTGGAGAGAAGAGAAAAAGGTCAAGACAGAATCCTGGGTATTTCAACACTAAGAGTATAGAGAGAAGGAGAGGACCAACAAAACTGACAGAGAAGAAATGACTTCTTGGCAGCTTCTCCAATGCCCCTAGGCTGGGTTAGGGGCTTCTCCTATACTTACTCATAACACACTTTATCTGTGTTTATAAAAAAACTTAGTATCCTGCATCAAAATTTTATACATACCCATTTCCCCATTCAATTGGGTCTAGCATTTGACTAATATTAGATACATAATAAGATAAAAACACATTTTATTTCATTATTATTATACATGAGCAAAACTGTATAATATTCAGAAGATTCATGCCTTGATTTAATGCTGTTTGCCTGAGAAGCACATTAGACACTGGAATATTCTATAGCATTTTATGGTTTATTTTATGGATTGGCATCCTGCCAATGTTATTTACTGCAGATTAAGTATTGATTCAGCAGGAGAATGGGATATTACATTCAAAATTCTTTCTGCCAGTGTTTGTTTCTGAATTTTTGCCTTACTCATCTTCTCTACCAACCCTATTTTTATAAAATAAAATTAGAATCATGAATAGCTAGGTCTCTAACATGGATATAAATTAATTCAGGTGGAAAGAAGACCACTAAAACCATCTAGTTTTATTTATAGCCTTTTGGGGGCACTATCCACCAGGTGTTACTGAAATGCAAAGAAACGGCTCACAAATATAATTGAATAGTAAGTCCCCTTGGGATTTTATGTAGCTGTGCTGGATATATTATCTGGAAAGTTCTGTCCAGATCTGGCTTTAGTTATGCAGATTCTGATCAGAAACTTCTGTGGAAGTACTGTGGAAGATCAAGATAGCAGAAAGTTAAAGTACCAGGACACAGCATCTTAAGGAAACAACCAAAAAAACAACAAAAGAGGGATCAGTATCAGGAAGTTATGATAAAATAGACTTCTTCTAGGGAAGAGGACCAAGAAGCATCAAACCCATCATTCTTAATGTTGTCACAGTATGAGAACCTAAAAGTTATTAGTTTTCTCTTAGTTTATGGGAGCCAACATCTTGTTTCTGAAACTGAGACAACATTCTCTTTCTCTTCTTCACACGCAGAACAACTGCAGAATATTTAACAGACCTCTGCAGTGCAGAGCAGAGAGGAACGTCTAGTCTTGTAAAATAAAACAGCATATATCTCTGTTCTGAACACCAGCGATTTAGCTTCCGTGCCATACATCATCTTTTTAGTTTTTGAGAATTGAGATGCAAAACCTTACAAGGACCTCATAAATTTAGAAAGGAGACAAGACATGCACATATGAGAAAATCAGAGGATAAGACAATGCAGGATATGATATCATCGTAAAGTGTGCAACACAGACTATAAGTGTACGAAAACACAGAGGAGGAAGAGAGAGCCGGGAGAATTAGAAGCTCTGGGGAAACTATAATGGCAGAGAAGAGACTTGATGGAACTCAAGATGGATGGACTTGAAAAAATATGATTTAACTTAGCAGATAAAGGACATAAAAAAAAGTTTTGTTGCTTCTATGAACCCTAGCCTTTCTGGATGATAAAATAAAGTGGAAGCGAGGCTTTAGAGAAGAAATGGAGACGGGAGGAGTATCAGAAGCTGCAATGGACTGAAAATCACAAGACTGGACTCCAGCCACAACTGCACCGCTAATCAGTTCAGTGATAGGCATACCACTGCTCTAGCTCCATTGGCCTCTGGGTAGACTTGGAACCAAATCTGTGATTCTCACTGTGGCATTGGGAGAGTGTGTTGCTGTCAAGTAGTGGAAGATGGCTCACAGTAGTTTCATGTTATAAAGTTATTTAACTTAAAAAATGGGTTTAGTTATTCTGATAAATAACTCTTAATTTATTCTAATATACTCTTGTAAAGGGGAGAAAAAAGGTAAAATCAGCATGGGTGTGTTTGGAATTGGCCGTAATCAATTAGGTGTATAGCAGTGAAAAAAAAAAAAGGATGAGAACTGTTGGATTAGAAAAATTACTACAACTCTTTACAACATTGTTTATGGTTTCAGTATAGGTGAAAAAAATTTCCAAAGTAATTACATACTCACTTTTCCTTTACATCCTTAGATTCTATTCTAAAGATTTGAGGATAAAATTTAGTAATAAGAGTTGTGTTACTTAACTGACTTTTGTTTTTGTTCTTAGAGGAAGTCTCCAAGGATGGATTGTATTCTAAAACTTAGTTTGCAAGCAAATGTTTAATTCTCAGAACACACTTTTCCTTAGATAAAACTACCTTCTCCGCCCCAAATCCTCAAGCCCCCCCCTTCCCCAAATCTGTTTCTCCTCTTATATTACAAATTTTGGTAGATCGTGTCTGATTGCTGTAACCAGAAATCATCTACTGCATTTAACAAGTTGCAAAGAGTTTTTGGTGCCATTGTCTCATTTTCCCTCCAGTACACCCAACTAGATTACCATCATCTTAGCCAAACCTTTCCTGAATTATGGTTGCAGTCCCCTGACTCCAGCCTCTTCTTTGATTTGTATCTTCAGAGGTCCTGAGTTAGTTTTACTAAAATTGCAAATCTTATAATGTAATTCCTTAACTTAAACTTTAAGGCTCACTGTAGCCTTCAAGATAAAGGGGCTGGATGTAGGGCGTCTTTTCTTTGTACTCCTTGGTTGGCTTTAATAATGATCCCTCAAAATTGCTAGATCCTAATCCATGAAAATTGTGAATGTTACCTTATATGGAAAAGGGCCTTTATAGATGTGATAAATGAAGGATCTTGAGATGGAAAGATTATTCTAGATTATCTGGATAGGTCCTAAATGTAATGCTAAGTATCCTTATAAAGAGGGAAATTTGACTATTGGGAGACGAGAAGGCTATATGACAGAAGCAGAGGGGAGCAGATTCAGAGAAGGAGGATGACACGCTTTAACAGTAGAGGAAGAACTCCTAGGGCAGGAAATATAGGTGACCTCTAGAAGTCAAAAAAGGAAAAGAAACAGATTCTCCCCTACATCCTCCTGAGAGAGCCAGGCCTTGCCACACTGTCAGCTGGTGGAACCCATTTTGGACTTCTGGCTAAATTAGAAAACGTTTGTGTTGTTTTAAGCTACCAAGTTTGTGTTGATTTGTTACAGCAGCAATAGGACACAAATACACTCTCATAAGCACCCTTTATGTGTCCCTACACAGCATTTATCATAGTCTATAATGGCATTTTTACTAAGTTGTCAGTCTTGAGAGCAGAAATGATATATTTTTCATGTTTGTTTCTCCTGTGCCTAGCATAATACCATTAGAATATGAGCTCTGACAATTAAGTTTGCAAACTTGCCACTGTGTGATTATGTTGGCAGAACTGTTCAAACAACTCAGTAAGGTTTTATAGCCGTAGTATATCAGTGTCTCACAGCTGTGTTCATGTCAACGTGTGGTGGTGTCTTGATGAGTGACATTCATTATTGTTGCATGTTTTTGTGTGTTGTCACAAGAATGTTGAAGCTTGAATTTGAGCAATGAACAAATGTTCAATTTCTTGTTAAACTTGGCAAGAGTGAAAGTGAAATCAAGGACACAGTCCAAGTTTATGGAGATAATGCCAAGAAGAAAATGGTAGTGTACAAATGGATAAAATGTTTTTCTGAGAGTAGAGAAAGTGTCACTGATGAAG
Source organism: Tarsius wallacei (assembly GCA_963574415.1). Taxonomy (NCBI): domain Eukaryota; kingdom Metazoa; phylum Chordata; class Mammalia; order Primates; family Tarsiidae; genus Tarsius; species Tarsius wallacei. Next base: position 5,947 of record CAUYQG010161291.1, on the reverse strand, counting down.
AGAGGTCAGGATGGCCAGTTACAAGCAGAACTGATGAAAACACTGCAAAAATTCATTGAATTGCACGTCAAAATCAGCAGCTGACTGTGAGAAGCATAGTAGACCAAATAAACATCGATAGAGAAACAGAAAAATCTTAACTGAAAATCTTGGCATGAGAAAGCTGTGTGCAAAAATGGTCCCAAAGGAATTCTTGCATTGCAACAATGCACCAGCCCACATAGCACTGTCTGTGAGGGAGTTTTTAGCCAGTAAACAAGGAACTGTATTGGAACGCTCTCCCTATTCACTTGATCTGGCCCCCAATGACCTTTTCCTTTATCTGAAGATAAAGGAAATATGGAAAGGAAGTCATTTTGATGCCATTCAGGACATCAAAGGTAATACGACAACAGTTCTGATGGTCATTCCAGAAAGAGTTCCAAAATTGCTTTGATGAGTGAACTAGGTGCTGGCATTGGTGCATAGTACCAAGGGGGTACTTAGAAGGTGACTGTAGTGATAGTCAGCAACAAGGTATGTTGCACTTTTTCTAGGATGACTTCACAAGCTTTGTTGTCAGACCTTGTATTTATTAAATAATTTATAAGAATAATTTATTAATGTGATTCAAACTAAAGAATACCCCCCAAAAGTTCTTACTTTTTTCCTCTCTATTACCATTCTTTGGTTTTTGGTCAAAGTCACTTAATTGGATATAAGGGGAGTTTTTTTTTTTTTTTTGGCTAAAGATCTTACAATCTTCTTTAACTCTACAGTGATCCTATCCCTTCCTCCCTCTTCCATCAGTCTGTATTCCATCATTCTACCTTTCCAGTGTCTTCTCCTTTGTGTCCTCTCTGCTTCTATCCTAGTTGTGACATTCATCATCTTTCACCTGGACAACACTATGCCCTCTCAACTGGTTCCTCACCACCTTACGCTCTAATCCATACTTCACATTGCTATTAGGGCACTTTTCCAAAACACAAATAGATCAAGTTATTTTCTTCCCAGCCCCCACAAAACTCTCATTGGCTCCTCATGGACAACATCAGTGCCAGCTCCTCAGCATGTTGTCTAAGCCCCTATTGATTGAGCATGTCTATGCTCATGCTTTCTTATGTGCACCCCTCAGACTGCCACAACCCCACCCCTCACTTGCCTGCCACTGCTCTGTCATTCCCTCCCACACTTCTTTGCCTTTGTTCCTATTCCTCCTTCAGCTCAGACTCTCCATCTCCTCTCTTGAAACCTATTAAAAACCTTCCAGCTGGGCTCGGTGGCTCAGCCTGTAATCCCTCGCTTGGGGAGGCTGAGGTGAGTGGATTGCCTGAGCCCGCGGGTTCGAGACCCTCCTGGGCAAGCGAGACCTCATCTCTACAATAAATCAAAAACTAGCCGGGCGTGGTAGCGCGCGCCTGTAGTTCCGGCTACTCGGAAGGCTGAGGCGGAAGGATCACCGGAGCCCAGCAGGTCAAGGCTGTGGTGGCCGGAAGCGGCCACTGCACTCCAGTCTGGGCGACAGAGTGAGACTCCAACTCAAAAAAAAAACAAAAAAACAAACAAACAAACAAAAAAAAACCTTCCATGCCTGGAAGTCTCAGCTCAAAAGCCACTTGGCAGGCAATACAATGGAGCAAAGATTGTCTTTTTAACAAATGGTGCTGGAACAACTAGACATCCACATACAAAAAAATGAATCTAGACACAGACTTTATACCCTTCACAAAAATGAACTCAAAATAGATCATAGACCTAAATATAAAAAGCAAAACTATAAAACTCCAAGAAGTTAACAGAGGAGAAAATCTAGATGATGTTGGCTGTGGCTTTTTAGAAGCACTATCCATGAAAGAAATAACTAATAAGCTGGATTTCATTAAAATTAACAACTTCTGCTCTGTGAAAGATAATGTCAAGGGAATGAGAAAACAAATTACAGACTAGGAGAGAACATTTGCCAAAGACTCATCTAATAAAGAACTGTTATCCAAAATATACAAAGAACTCTTAAAACTCAAAAATAAGAAGACAAACAACTCAATTAAAAAATGGGCTAAAGACCTTAAAAGACACCTCACAAAAGAAGATATACAGATACAAATAAGCATATGAAAAGATGTTCCACATTATATGTCATCAGGGAAATTCCAATTAAAACAACATGGAGATACCAGTGCATAACTATTAGAGTGGCCCAAATCCAGAACACTGACAATACCAAGTGTTGGTGAGGATGTGGAGCAACAGGAACTCTTATCCTTTGCTGGTGGTAATACAGAATTGTATCGCTACTTTGAAAGATAGTTTAACAATCTCATACAAAATTAAATATACTCAATATATAATCCAGCAATTATGCTCCTTGGAATTTATTTAAAGGAATCGAAAACTTATGTCCACACAAAACACGCACATGGATGTTTATAGCAGCTTTATTCTTAATTGACAAAACTTGGCAGCAACCAAGATATCCTTCAGCAGGTGAACAGACAAATGAACTGTGGTACATCCAGACACTGGAATATTATTCAGCACTAGAAAGGAATGAACTATCAAGCAATGAAAAGACATGGAAGAAACGTAAATGCATGTTACTAAGTGAAAGAAGCCATTCTGAAAAGGCTGCATACTTATTCTAGCTAGATGCCACTCTCGAAAATGTGTAACCATGAAGATAGTAAAGACATGAACGGTTGCTAGGGGTTGGGAGGAGGAAGGGATGAGTAGGCAGTGCGCAGAGGCTTCTTAGGGCAGTGAAAATGTAGCTGCACCGATCAATCTGGTTAAACTTTTATACAACAAAGTTGGGAATTGTTTTCAGTTACCATGGACCCTAAGTTTGCATAATTCGAGCATGCCCAGATGAACCAAGCATGCAACCACGGGGGAACCTAGATGCTCAGACCAAGGAGTGGGATTGAATTAAGCCACAGACACTGCATGGTAGGATCCAGGATCCATCAAATCAAGCTGTGGCTTCACCTCATTGCAAGATCCAGTGAGATCATGCCTCATTTACCTATGCTTATAAAACCTGACCTAGCTCCCAGCTCAGTCAGGCTCTGCTTTGAAATTGACACCTGTTTTCTCCTTATGTTTTACAAGTAATTAAATTCTTTGCTAAACCTTCCTTGGTTGTGATCATTGGACTGATACCTGTCAAGTGACTGAATCCACCCACTGTGTGGGTAACAAAAATACTCTGTATACTATAATGATACCTATCATTATACATTTGATCAAACCCATAAACTTTAGGTAATGATGTATCAATTTAGGTTCATCAGTTGTAATTAATGTTCCAGTTTGGTGGGGGAAGTTGACAATGGGAAAGCCTATGCATGTGTTGGGGGCATGTGCATGGGAAATCTTAGTACCCTCCTCTTAATTTTGCTACAAACCAAAATCTGCTCTCAAAAAACATAAAGTCTTGAAAAAAAAGTCACTTGTCTGCAGCTTTCCCACTCTCACTCAGTCAGAATGTCTCCTTTCTCTGGGAATGTGACCCTCGTGCCTCTATTTGTCAGCTTTCATTGGGCCTCAAATCATAGCTGATAGTTTCCATGGCAGTCTACCTCACTGGGTCACTGGTTCCTAAGAACAAGATCCAAATTGGCCTGGCATTGTGCTTTGCTCATAGCAGGGGCTCAATAAATGTTTATTGGGTGAATCAATCTGCCCCACAGCAAGGTCCCTCTTAGTCTAGTGCATCAAAATTCCATTTGCATTTTATATTTTTAAGGTCAGTTATTCTAATTTAAGGTTATAATAAAAGGTGAAAGATGGAGCGAGAGCCTGAACAATAATGCTGTTTTCTAGCGTTATGGCATACTCTTAAAATATGTGCAAATAAAGGTAGCGATACTAGAGAATATGAACGAATAATAAGAGAAGGGAATCAATAGTTTTGAATAATATTACTACTCTGCATTTGGTTGCTGCCAATGTACCTTCTCAGTCTAGGGGTGATGAATGAGGTGAATTTGTGTTATTTTATTTTTTTATTGTGGAACTTGCTGGAAGGCCATTCTGGAATTTTTCTCTCAGAATTACTGCAGGCTAGAATGACATGCCACAACCTCATTTTAAATAGATGCCATGTGATAAAACAAATTTATTGCATTCTGATGAAATATAATATCACATTAATTAAAATATTTTTTGCTGCTGTACAGGTTTATTTACAAAAATAATCAATTTTTGTAACATGTTTGAATCATTATAGAACTCTTAACTTTCTCTCAATGTGTTTCACAGTCAATACCTCTAGGGAAGTACCAGGAGAGAAGATGAGGGAGGCCAGGAGTGTGGTGGCAGTGCACTTGGTGTTTATTAGATTAGATTATATATAAATGGAAACTCTGCTCTTTTCCACCCCTACCCCATTTGGTGGAGGTGGTGAGTGGAGGCAGTGAAGAATGATGGTGGAAAGAGCATAATAGAATTTTTCTTTCTTTTTTTTTTTTCTTTGAGTTGGAGTCTCACTCTGTTGCCCAGGCTGGAGTACAGTGGCATACTCGCGGCCACCGCAGACGCCAACTGCCGGGCACAGGTGTTCCTTCTGCTTCAGCCTTTCAAGTAGTTGGAATTACAGGTGTGCAGTACCACGCCTGGCTAATTTTTTGATTTATTGTAGAGACGACATCTCATCAAGTTGCCCATGCTGGTCTGGAACCCCTGGGCTCAGGTAATCCTCTCACCGTGGCCTCCCAAAGTGCTGGGATTATGGGCTTGTGCCACCGTGCCAGGCCTATAATTTTCTTACAGGCCCACGAGTGCCTCTTTTGGCTCCCTCTCCCGGTTTTACTAATACGGATGAATTATGCTGAACGACAAAAGCTAATATGAAGGGAGAAGAGGTGTCTTGAATAGTAGTAGTGCATTCTGGAGCTTGATTTTAGTTGAAATTTTATTTTCAGTTTTTTTTTTTCAAAAAGGAATGTTGACTCCTTTTTACTGTTTAAAATTTTTTTGAATGGCCAATGGATGTACACAGTTACACCATGCAAATTGTTCTTGCCTTCATCTGTCTAGCCATCTATTTCTTTTCTCCCGAAGCAATCACATTTACTGCTTTTTTCGGTATTATTCCAGGAATAGTCTATGTATTTTTAAGCAAAAAGCCAGTTTTATTATATCCATCTGTGAAAAAAATCTTTTCTACATAAATGGAAGTACTTTATATATATTGTGATCTTGCCTTGCTTTGTTCAAGGGGGTGTGTGTGTGTGTGTGTGTGTGTGTGTGTGTGTAATCCTGGAGATTTTCTCACATCAGTACATAAAATAGCTGTCTGATTCTGGCTATATAGTATTTTATGGCGTAATTGGAGCCTAATTTACTTAACTAGTCTTATGTTGATGGGCATTTGGAATGCTTCTAATCTCTTTTTATAATGCAGAGGGATACAATGAATATCCTTATACATATATTATACGCGTATAGCAGTAGGATAAATTCCTAAAATAATTTTTAGAGGGGAAAAGGGAACATTTCTACACTGTTGGTGGGAGTGTAAACTAGTACAACCTCTGTGGAAAACAGTTTGGTGGTTCCTAAAAGATCTAAAAATCGAACTTACATCCGACACCACAATCTCCCTACTGGGAATATACCTGGAGGAACTCAGATCACTCTATGGAAAAGACACCTGCATATGCATGTTTATTGCAGCATTATTCACAACAGCAAAAACAGGGAACCAACCTTGCTGTCCATCAAAGGAGGGTAGGATAAAAAAATGTGGTACATATATACAATGGAATATTATGCAGCCATAAAGAAGGACAAACATATGGGCTTCACACCAGTCTTGGATGGATTTAGAGTCTATCATACTCAGTGATCTATCACAGAAGCAAAAAACAGAGTACCATGTGTTCTCACTCATAAGTGGACCTTGAGCAATTATCATAATACTATAAGAAACAGATTGGCAGTAGTGGGAAACTGCCGGGGAGGG
>CAUYQG010161286.1:0-20092 GCA_963574415.1 Tarsius wallacei | reverse complement strand
TTTTTTTTTTTTTTTTTTTGAGTCGGGGTCTCTATTGCCCAGGCTGGAGTGCAGTGGCCTGATCATGGCTCACCACAGCCTCTCTACCTCATGGACTCAGGTTGATCCTTCTACCTCAACTTCCTGATTAGCTGAGACTATAGGTGCATGCCACCATGCTTGACTAATTTTTTAATTTTTTTGTAGAGATGAGGTCTTGTTGTGTTGCCCAAGCTGGTCTCAAACTCCTGGTCTCAAGCAGTCCTCTCACTTCAGCCTCCCAAAGTGCTGGGATTGCAGGCATGAACCACTATGCCTGGCTGAGAAATGCTTTCTGATCGTTTATTTATAAAATCAAGCAAACAGAACATAACTGTTTATTTTTTTGAAGGATTGTTAAGCTGAATGTAACAAAGGATTTTACACATAATTGTAAATAAAGTGAGCTTCCCAGTGTTCCTTGCTCATGTAAAAGTTTATCTTTGAATTTGTATTAAATCATCATTTCTCGCCTCATAATTAGACTTGAACAACTTAAATAAAAAACTTAAGTACTGCCAACTTTCAGTTAAATAGTTTCTAAGTTCTGTTAAAAGTGCTTAATATCTGCACCCAGAGATTTATAGGCTGCTTAGGAGACTGTGAGAGCAATGCCCATAATACTCTTATAATGATTTCTCAGCCTCTTAGGCTGCAAGAGGAATAATGGATTTTGTTTAGGATCTGTATCTCTCTCTTGCTCTCTTTTAGTGTACTGATTTTCTAATATCAATGATAAGATATTTTAAATCTTTTCACTTTTAAAATGTATAAATTATGTTACCCATTTTATGTTGTTTCTTACTATCTGTCTTCAATAATATTCAGTTTTATCTCAATATTTAATTGTTTTTTCTCTTTTGAGTCGGGATCTCTCTCTGTCACCCAGGCTATAGTGTAGTGATATACTCACAGTCATCGCAGCCTTGACCTGCTGGGCTCAGGCGATCCTTCCGCCTCAGCCTTCCAAGTAGCTGAAACTACAGGCGCATGTTATCATGCCCAATTTATTTTCTGATTTATTGTAGAGATAAGGTCTTGCCAAGTTGCCCAGTTGGTCTTGAACCCCTGGACTCAGGCAATTCTCTTGCCTCTACCTCCCAAAGTGCTGGGATTACAGGCGTGAGCCACTACACCTGGCTTCATTGTTTTTCTAAGAGGATTTAGGGATGATATTATATTTATAATACTATTTATTTATTTAGAGTTGGAATCTCGCTCTGTTGCCCATGCTGAAGTGAGTGACACTCACAGCTCACCACAGCTTCGGCCTCCTGGATTTAGGTGATCCTTCTGCCTCAGCTTCCTAATTAGCTGGGACTATAGGCATGTGCCACCATGTTTGACTGATTTTTGATTTTTTTGTTTGTTTGTAGAAATGAGGTCTTGCTCTGCTGCCTAGGCTGATTTCGAACTCTTGTGATCAAGCCTTGGCCTCCCTATGTGCTAGGATTATAGGCGTGAACCATCATGTCTGACCTATAATTAAAATTAATAATCTCATACTTTCCTCTTCTTTTTAGTGTTCTCTCTTTAATTTGGTTTAATTTTTAATTTTGTTTAATTTCCATTAACTCAGACTTTTGGGATTTTCCAACATTACAAAGTATGACCTAATTCCATTTTCTAGTGTGGCTGCCATTTTCTTTTCTTTGTTGCTGTGGTTTTAAGAAGTTACAAATCCATAAACAAATCCTTTGAAACTAATATAAATTATATTTTATGAAGATTGGATTGAATGTAATTTAATTATTGGTTTATTCAGTATATGCCAGATGCTGGAGATACAATAGTAGAAATTGCAGATAGTAATAATTCTGTCCTGTTGGGGCTGACATGGCATTTGGGACTCTCTGCTTTGTTCACTTGGCTCTGTCTGTCTGCATGTTCACAGCGAAAGACTCCACTGGCTGGTACTGGCCTGTAAAGTTGAGAATTCTGGGTGATTTGGTGTACTTTATTTTCCAGCTGGATATTTATGTATTATCACTTCTTAATATTGCACTACAGTTTTAGACATATTTAATTCAAGCACAAAAATAATAATAAAGATATGTAATAATAAAATCTTGTCTAGCTGTGTATCTTTTGTAGTATATTTAGAAGAGCTCTTTTATGTAAGAGTTCTAGATTCATCCTACCTGTTAATCACGTCTTGTAAATTTTTCTAAAGTCTTTTCAACTTTGTTTTTTCCATTTTTACTTTCAGTGCCTTTGTCTAAATCTTTATTATCTCCTTGTGCATAACCTTTAGCAATAGTGTTCTGTTCTCCTTGCCTCTCTATTGGCCTGTCTTAAACACAGCCACTGTAGATAGAGTTGTATTACTCTTTTGCTCCAGAACTTCCCCAGGCGGTCCCAGAACCACAGTAAGATGGGGGAGCAGGGTGAACCACCCACCTGGGTGTCTCCGAGAATCGGCCGAGCAATGGTCATCACACCCCTTCACCCCTTACACATGGTGCACTCACTTTGCTGATATGTATTGTTTTTCCTTTTTTTCCCCCAGGTACTAGAATAGATAAAAGAAACGCTTCTGAAGAGTAGTGCTAGGGAGGTGATTTTGGAACTGGTTTCTGTTGCTTTGAATCAGTGATTGCAGCTTAGTAAGGTTTAATGTACTTTGTTGCCTTTATAATAGCTGGTGTTTAATTATTCCCTTTTAAACTAGTTTCTGTTTTTGTTTTTTTTTAAGAATGTTTATATGTTTTCCAGTCTCTTAGCTTGTGCAATAAATGATTGCCATCAATTGTAGACTACATATAAAATATATATTGGGTGTTATTGGGCTTTGTTAATCATTCTTTCTAAATAATGGAAAGAGAATATTCTAATGCTCAGCAGGAGGAAAGAACCCACAATTTATAGTAGCAATTTAGCTAGCTAGCATTTGAGCCTCTAGCCATGGTTTTGTTCATATAATTTCTGTGGGACTATTTAAGAGCTGAAGTATAACAAAGGCCTTTAATTGTTATTTGTGAAAATTTTAAAAAGAGAAAAAAATCAGTAGTGTTTGTTATAAGTTGGATTTGCTTATTGAGAACTTGTGGTAGGCACAAGAGAAAGCACATGTTATTTTATTGCATTTACTTTTGTCAATGTTTTGTAGGTCAGGGGTCTAGCATTGCTTAGAATCCCATTTTACAAATGGGATTAACTTTTTCCTCCTAATATAGTTATTAACAGTTAGTATTGCGGCTTAATACCTATTGTGAAACTTAGTGGCATGAGACATTTCTTATGCACGTGAATTCCGCAGGGAGCGAGCTCTGAGAGCTCAGTGGGGTGGGGTTCATGGCTTGGTGGTGCCTGGGGTCTAGTTAGCAAGGCTAGTGGACTGAGATGGGCACTTTCGACTGCTGGGGGCTTGTTTACCAGCATCTAGTGTCAGGACTAGGACTGTTGACCAGAGTACCTGCGTGTGGCCTTGTTCTGCACAACTAGTGGATTCTAGTGTTAAAGTGAACAAGGAGAAAAGTGCAGTTTGTTTAATTTTGACAAAACCTTGAAAGCTGCGCATCACTTCTGCAGCATCTGATTGGTTACAAGTGAGTCACATGAGGAGGGTAATTAGACTTCAGCTCTTGGTGGGGGAATGACAAGGTTTTGGAGGAGCATAGTGGTACAGAGATACTGGTGTGACCATCTCTAGAGAATACTTTCTGCCACAGTAGTCAAGTCTGTACATGCCACTGTTGTTCGTTTTGAATCTGTATTTTATAACAACACTGGAAATAAAAGATCAGGAGTTCTTTACTCATGAATGGAGTTTAGGACTTGAGTAGTGGTCTGTGAAATGAAGGTTGAAGACAGTTTTTAAAATTATTTTAGGCCGAGCTCGGTGGCTCAGCCAGTAAGTAATCCCAGCACTTTGGGAGGTGAGTGGATTGCCTGAGCCCAAGGGTTCGAGACCAGCCCAGGCAACTTGGCGAGAACTCATCTCTACAATAAATCAAAAATTAGCCGGGCCTGGTGGCTCAGCCTGTAGTCCTGTGCTTTGGGAGGCCGAGGTGAGTGGATTGCCTGAGCCCGTGGATTTGAGACCCACCTGGGTAGCTTGGCGAGACCTCATCTCCACAATAAATCAAAAACTAGCCAGGCGTGGTAGCGCGCCCCTGTAGTTCCAGCTACTTGGAAGGTTGAGGCGGAAGTATCGCTGGAGCCCAGCAGGTCGACGCTGGGTTGGCCGTGAGCGTGCCACTGAACTCCAGCCTGGGTGACAAAGTGAGACTCCAACTCAAAATATATGTGTATATTTTTCTGTAAATTTGAAAACTGACCTTTAAGAAACTTTTTTTCCCCTTGCTGTCACCGCAGCAGAATAGAAGGAAGTTGATTTTTAAAACCTTTTTTTAATGTCAAAATTGCTCTGGTATTTGTTTTCCTTCCCCTATTTTATTTTTTGTTTTTATTATAGAGATGTGAGGCCTTCCCCTATTTTAAACAAGTAAGGTGTCATGGATTGTTACTATGTCTTGGGAGATTATGTTGCTACACATTTTGTAGCTACATCTAAAGACTATATAGAACAATTTCCTGTAATCCCGCATCTTGGGAGGCTGAGGTGAGTGGATTGCCTGAGCCCGCGGGTTCGAGACCCGCCTGGGCAACTTGGCGAGACCTCATCTCTACAATAAATCAAAAATTAGCCAGGCGTGGTAGTGCACGCCTGTAGTTCCAGGATTGCCGGAGCCCAGCGGGTCGAGGCTGTGGCGGCTGGGAGCTGCCACTGCACTCCAGTTGGCGACAGAGTGAGACTCCAACTCAAAAAAAAAAAAAAAAAAAAAGAAAATTTGCCTTGCCATATGTATTTAGGCAGGTTCCAGTTTACATTTCAAAAGATTTCTCTCTCTCTCTCTCTCTCTCTCTCTCTCTCTCTCTCTCTCTCTCTCTCTCTCACACACACACACACACACACACACAGGAAAAAAGATAATCGACTAGGATAAAAAATGGTGTTCTTTGATCTTACTCTAAAGACTGAATGTGCAAGGACACAAAGGTTATGTTATTTTTATCTGGCAAGGTTGTTGTCAATGGAAGAGAAAAGTCAACAAAGCTGAAGAAACCTTTTATATATTCCTAAAAAACCTTTTATATTCACCTAGCCAGGAAACATACTGGACAGTGTGAATCTTTTTGATAAGAAGGTGGCTTAATTTGAAAAGACTGGAAACCTTACCTAAATTTGAATTCGCCTCAATGCTGTCTTAAAAAATCTTGCAAGCAAAAGAGGTGGTGTGATTGGAGAGGCTTCAGTGAAGCCCTCTCAACTCTGGGTGACTGTGGCTGAGTGCAGGAACAAGGAAGGCCTCTTTCAGGTGATATCATTCCTGCAGAACCGTGGACATCTGTTCCCTTGCAGCCCCTCAAATCAAGGTTTTAAAGGAATTGGCAGCTGTGCCATTTAGCATGTAACCAAATGAAATTCTGATGCTTCTCAGTGAAGCTAGCTTCTCTTCTCTTTTTTTTCTTTTAAGAGCATGCTGAGGCCATCAGAGAATTCTTGTTTTGTGAACCCATTTTGGACATGGAAAGACCATTGAGATATAAAACAGTGAAAAGAGACTTGCAAGCAAAACTGCTCAAGTACCTGGTGACACATCTGGTTTTGCTGCTTTGGTGAAGGAAGATGCTCCCCCTCACTCTGAATCACTGCTTTCACTTGGCATCAAAGACTCTGCCAAAGTTGGTGAAGGGAGTCTTGTCCAAGGCCTTCGAGGTCGTGCTTTATCCGAGTCAGAGTCTGAATCGCTGCTTTGTCCAGAGCTTCTCTTGAGAAATGGGAGTAGAACATGAGTCTGCTTTCTATTGATCTCTCAAGAACAAGGCTCGCAGTGCTGGGATTTCTGCTTAATTTGCTGCCACATACCCTGTTGAATCAGGCCTTCTGAACACTTGGCATGATCCACTGACTTGTTAAAACCTTTGCCATGTTTAAAAACCATACTCCTTACTGTTCTAGCTCTTTATTCAAGAGAAGCAGTAGTGCTTTCTAATTGAAATAAGTTTTTGTGGGATTTTTCTTTAAATTTATTATCTTTTCCAATCCAAGCATCTTTTTTACATTGGGATAGTTTAAGCTGTTTACACTGTGGTGCTATTCCTGCAGAATTTAGGTTTATTTCTACTACCTTCTTCTGTCTTCTTTCTTCCTTTTTTCCCACCTTCTTTACTGGCTTCTGTAATAGTCATTGAGTTTTCCTTATTTCCTTTTCCACCCTGAACTTATGGTTTGAAAAGAACTTACACTCTAACTTAGTAATTATTTTTGAGTTTTTACATGCATGTTTGACTTCAATTCTCTTGTTCACCCAGCTTCTACCCAAGTAGGACAAGGGCTTAAGATCTCTCCCAGTGCTCTCCCTCCTGCGGCTGTTCCCTGTTACTTTAGTTCTACCTTGTTTTCACTTAACTGTTCCACCTGTGCCTCCTCCCAAACTTTGTGTTATTTTAGTTTCTTTACAGTCAAGGCTTATTTAGATTTACTTACATGATTTTTATTTTTTGCATACTCTTCTTATTTAGGTATATTTTTTAGTGATTCTTTCAGCAAAATCCTATGAATGGCAAATTTTTTCAGTCTTTGCCTGAAAATATCTTTACTCATATTTTGCTCTCACTTAAAAAAAGTTAATTTAGGATGACATGGTGGCTCACTTCTGTAAACCCAGCACTTTGGGAGGCTGAGACTGAAGGATCGCTTGAGCCCAGGCAACATAGTGAGACCTCGTCTCTAAAAATTAGCTGGGCATGGTGATGTGTGCCTATAGTCCCTCTATTCAGGAGTCTGATGTGGGAAGATTGCTTAAGTCCAGAAATTCAAGGCTGCAGTGAGCCATGATTGGGCCACTATATTCCAGCCTGGGAGACAGAGTGAGACTGTGATTCAAAAACAAACAAACAAACAAACAAATAAATAAAATTTAGCTGGACATATAACATAGAGAAGTTATATTTTTCAGCACTTTGACGATTTCTCCATGATCTTCTGGCCTTGGTTATAACCATCAGTGTAATAGTCTTACCTTTCTAGGTAATCTGTTTTCCCTCTGTGTTTAATTTCAAGGTTTTCTCTTTGCCTTTGATATTTTACACACTACACAACACAGGCACAGGACATAGAGCAAGAGAGCGAGCTTCCCTACTGCTACCCCAGACCGGTGGATAGAGTTTTTTTAGTCTTCTTTTTCACTAACACTGGAGCTCTTCCTAGAGCTATGGACTCTGTGTAGGAGGCTAATTTCTACCTTAAATTGATACTCGTAAGGCGTCATCTTTTGACTGGGAATTTGGAGGTCCCCATGGGCTTTACACATCTTTGCAGTCTTTTGGCTCTCAGTTGATTTCTTGCTTTGTTCCTGGTACCTGGTATCTTAGTCTGTTGGGCTGTTATAACAAAATACCTTAAACTGGATAATTTATGAATAAAAGAAATTTATTGCTCATGGTCTGGAGGCTGGGATGTGCAAGGTCAGAGTTCCAGCAGATTTGGTGTCTGGTGAGGGCTTGTTCTCGCTTCATAGATGGAGCCTTCTCAGGGCCTCTCTGTGGTGGAGGGGCAAGCCAGCTCCTTTGGGCCTCCTTGGCAAGGGTGCTCATCTCATTCACCAGGACCCTGGCACTTTCATCACCTCCAAAAGGCCCCACCTCTTAATAAAGTCCAAGCACCTGGGCATCCTCCTTTTTGACTTTTGAAATTCACCATTTAAAATGTATTTAATGGGAGGAATACAGAAAATGAGACAGTCTTGAAAAGATGAATCATCATAGAATCAGAGGTCCTTGAGACATGGAGAATTTATTCCTTCATCTCATGAGATTTCCAGAGTTATAAATGTGAGTTGAAGTGTGTAATATGTCCAGAGCTGTATGTTTTTATTGATTGACTGCTTTATTCCAAAAAGAGATTTAAAGTGCTGTTTTGATATATACACAGCCCTTGTGGAACAATGCACTTGGGTCTCTGTTTCATGTCTCACTTGAGGAATTTATCAAACCCTGACACTACTCTAGGTATGTTCAGATAATGTTTGACTAACTGTTCTAGAAAGATTATTTAATACTTCTTTAACCTTCCTGTAGAAAGATTCTTTGCCACAATGCAAGGCAGTGGTTTCCAAAGTGCCATTCCTTAGCATCATCATCACTTGGGATTACACAGTGTATACTGTTCCCACAAGAGTCATTAGGTATTCTTCTTTGTCATTTTTGTTTTTGTTTTTGTTTAAGAGACAGAGTCTTACTCTGTATTCCAGACTGGATAGCTCACTGCAGCCTTGAATTCCTTGGCTCAAGGATCCTTCTACCTCAGCCTCCCAAATAGCTAGGACTACAAGCATGAGCCATCACATCTGACCTTTGTCATAATTTTTAAATTAAAGTTTGATAAAATATTTGAACTCATAGGTAGTCCAGTGATTGAAACTTTTTATAAATAGAAAGTCTTATAGCTTGCCTTTTTTTTTTTTTTTTACACAGGAGTACTTACTAAATCTGTAGTGTAATATCCTGCTAAATACTCCAATAAAAATGATACGTGTTTGTATATTTATGATTTCCTTATACTTGAGCACCCTTTATTTTTAAAAGATTATTCTTAAAAGTTAAGTGTTAGATGTCGAATTAAGGAAATGTTGTACATCTTTAAATTAATTATTTGTTCATAATCTGCCTACTTCAAGTTCAGTATATAAACTCTATTAGTTTTGTAATTCCTTTCAATGAGCCTCATGGACTTAAAACATAATTCGCATTTTTACACTTCCTTCCATAGAGAAAATGTGTGCTTTCTTGGTAAATGTAGTGTGCTTCTGGTCATGAAGAATGTCATTAAGTAGTGCTAAACCATTTTAGGATGCTAAAATAAAAATACTTAGTATCCCTCAAAATTTAAAATTATTCTTATAAAAGAAGAATGTCCCATTGTTTTTTATCTACGATTTAATCGTATAAAAATACTGTGAAAAGCAAACTATGTGACATTCGAGGATTCAGAGACATTGACAACCACTGAAACAACGTTTTTGCCAAAGAACTGGAACTTACTATTATTTTAAAGATGTTAAAGACTCATTTTTCATGGGATCCTTAAGTACTTAAACAAATCCCCACGTAGCACTTTGTATATGGAATGTACAGAAAATGTTAGTTGAGTTTAAATGACCAAGTTATTTTTGGCTCTAATAAATACTAGCATAATGTTGCTTTTTTTACTTGTGATTAAGCTACTATTAGATATGGTAGGTATCTTGAGCTGGCCCTCAAAGTGCCCCAGAAATCATTCTAAGATGTAAACTTAGAGGAGGATGAGGAAAATGATAAACATTCTACCAAAATATCGATAAAACTAGTCCATAGATTTGAAAAATTGAAGAAAAGCTGGTTGCTTAATAGTTTTAAAAATGAATATTGACCGGGCTCAGGCCAGGATATGGAAGAACTGGATCCCTTATACCTTGCTGGTGGGAATGGGAACAGGTACACCTGCTGTGGAAAACATTTTCATGGTTCTTCAAAACCTCACACAGACTTACCATCTGCCCCAGCAGCTGCACTCCTAGGCATATACCTAGAACAGAACTTATATGTGAATGTGTATTGCAGGATTATTCACAATAATACGAAATTAGAAATAACCCATAAGCCAATGAATGGATAAAAAATGTGCCATCTCATACAGTAGCATGTTCTCCAGCCATAAAAAAGAGTGAAGTGTTGATACTTGCCACAACGTGGATGAACCTTGGGAACACGTGAAGTGAAAGAAGCCAAATGCAAAAAGCTACATATTGTATGATTTTATTGATGTGAAATGTCCAGAATAGGCAATCTAGAGAGACAGGAGGTAGATTATTGGTCACCGGAGATGGGGTTGGAGTGGGGAATGGGAGGTGTCTGCTTAATGGGCATGGTATTTCTTTTCTGGGCTGATGAAAATGTTCTGGAATGATGGAGTGATGATGGTTACACAACATTGGGAATGTACTGGAAGTCACTGAAATCTGTACTTGAAAATGGTGATGTTTGTGTTATGTGAATGATAATTATTTTCTTAGTAAAATTTAACAGAAGTAGAAATTTTAAATCAAAGGAAACTTTTTTTCAATATTGTTATTTTATGCTTAGAAAAGTTATAAAACTTCATGTTTGGTGAAAATATATATTGATGAAATAAATATTCTTTAGAGCAGGTTTCAGTAAAAGGCATGTCTGTTTTAAGGCCTTATTCAAAGGAGTATTTTTTTTTTTTGAGACAGTGTCTCAATATGCTGTCCAGTCTAACCTTGAACTCTGGACTCAAGTGATCCTTCTGACTCAGCCTCCCAGGTAGTTGAGACTATTGTAGACGTGCGCTATCATACCTGGTTAGGAGTTTTGCAAAGAACAAAAAACCTTAGAGTAAATCAAGGCAGTGTCATGCAGGATATGGTGCCTTGTGTGTTGGTTTTTAACTAGCTGACCCTCTTTTCAGTCATGAACAAAGGGTCTCAGCCTGTTTACTCCTTTTCTATCATCTTATTACGGATCCGCTTGACTTCTTACTGTTGTTAGCTTTACACATGCCTTCTGACCGGAAACCTTATTCTGCTCTACGTATTAGCACTCACCTATGACTTCTTCCAGTAACCATTCCTTTGATGACACTGCTTCAAGCTATTGTGAATACACACCTTGTTTATCCTGCTTCCCTGTCCTCCTGTTTGCTTACCTAGATGGATCCTTCTATGTTTCAGCATTCCCGCTCCCTCTGCCTTAGCAAGGAAGCCTGGACAGCAAAGAAAAGGATACAGGAGGGTGGGAAGTGGGAATGAGAGCATCTAAGGAAAGGCTTTGTCATCTTTTGTGAAGTCTGTTAGAAATTGTCCATAGAGGTGAGTATTGTAGTTCCACATAGGTCTGCTATTTCTAAGATCAAATGTTATGTAATGTTTATCATATAGCTTTATTTAGTAAACTTATGTTTCTATTTAATGTAGAATCCGTAGGTTATCTTGAGTGTAGTGTTTCTTTCCCTGTGTTTCACAGAATTCTGGTACCTGGAAATGTTAAGTTCTCCTTTGGAAGGGAGCAGGGTGCTCTGGTCCATTATATCTTTGAAAGGTTGTTATGTGCTCTTGGAGGTCCATCATGTTAAAGGCTTCAAGTCAAGAAACCTGTTTAATTCAGCAATTCCCAAGCTTTTTTTGAGCTCAGAATGGGGGGTGAGGAGGAGCAGCATAACTTAATGGCCTGAGTAACATCAGTTGGGGAGACACTCTTAGAGCATTGTACATTTGTGCAACTACAGTAAAAAAAAAAAAAAAAAAATAGCTACTCTCACCAGCTAGTACCAGGTTCCAAAGCTACCCATGGTTCATGTGCTCTGTTTAATATACATATTCTATATATTTAGTTAGCATATAACTTGTCCATCAAGTCAGACCTTGTTTTTTTTTTTTCTTTTACTTACAAGTGTGAGATTGTTGTCTTCCAGTGAGGTTTTTCTTCTATATAAAAATATTTTTTGAGGCATGAATAAAGCATTGAGATAGCCCCAATTTTAATTAATAAGTAAATTTGTCTATCTCTGTTAAAAAGCCATAGTACCTAAGAGTACATTAGTTAATCCTGGGATAAAATGCAAGACTTGTATAATTCAAATGTTCTTTTGAAATCCAAATCGAGTTGGGTACTGCGGCTTACATCTATATTCCCAGCTACTTGGAATGCTGAGGTGAGAGGATCCCTTGAATCAAGAGTTTGAGCTTCTAATGAGCTATGATTGTGCCACTACACACCAGCCTGGCTGACAGAGTGAGACTCTGTCTCTTAAAGAAAAAAAAATCCAAATAATGTCTTCATTTACTAAGGATTTTATCAAGTCAAACTTTTCTTTAAAAAAAGTAGTTAGCCTTGAATGTTGAAGCTGTAATTAATAAATGAGACCAGTTTATTACTTTGTTAATCCTACTCTTCAGAAGATAGCTGATATTGAGTGTGTTTATCCATTATTGACATATAAATAAGCAGACATTAATATTGCATATCACAGTCCGTTTCTAAGAAAACTATAGTAGGTACTAAATCTCTTTTCATCAGGTTTAATTAGTATAGGATTTTGGCTTTTTCGTGTACTTGGGTTTTTTTCCTCTGAAATAACTCTTATTTCTTATGTTGCTTTTCTTGCTTTTGAGAACTTTGTTTTATAATGGATATCTCTAGTATTCGTGAAGGATCTGTAAGCATTCATAGATGGTGTAAGATTAGATCAGTTGTGGCTTGTCCCCCTTTTTTGCTGTTGTTTTTAAATGCAGTACTTGAATCTGGTGGGGGAGGTGGAGGCTGTAGCATTGTGGATAGATTCCTCTGGTGTGTTCTGGGGAGGCTGTGGTCTGGATGTTTGTATTTCTCCAAATTCATACGTTGAAATCATAATCTTTAAGGTGGTGCTGTTAAGAGGTGGCGCCTTTGGGAAACAACTAAGACATTGTAGCTCCACCCTCATGAATGGAATGAGTGCTCTTATAAAGGGACCACAGGGGCTTCCTTGTCTTTCCACCATGTGGCGTTTCAGTGAGAAGATGGTGAGGACATGGGCCCTCACCAGCCAGTGAATCTCCCAGTCTCTCCTTGATCTTGGACTTCCTGGTCTCCAGAACTGGGAGAAGGACATTTCTTTGGTTTATAAACCACTCTCCTATGAGCGTTTGTAATAGCAGCCTGAGCAGACCGAGACCAGGGGTGTCTTTTCTTTCCTCTGAGACATGCTCTAGTTAGACTGATGGCCCCAGTTCTTGAAAGCGCCATCGCAGTGCTGTGTCAGTTTTGAAATTGCTGCTTTTCTATTGTTTTTACTTTTTCTGGTCATAAATGTTCTTTCTTCTTAAATAGTGTTTAGTACTTTGTATCATTACATGTGATCTACTAGTTGTGTATCATAGTGTTTTCAACTTTGTACATATTTTGCTGACTGAATTACAGGATGAGTTTTAGTATAAAATTAGAATTAATACTATGGTCTCTTTTTTTGTGATGATAAATTCCTAAAGTCAGAACCTATTCATCTGGTTGGAATTTGGTCAGATTTTACTCTCGCATACGTATTTTGATGGTATGTAAGAATTTTAAGAGTCCTACCGTTTCTTAAAGTAGGCTTTCTAGCATGATTGTGAGTTAGATTAGAATTCCTGTGTTTTAGCCTTTGTTCCTTCTGTGATTACATGTGGGTGGTTATTTATTTTCTTGTGGAGATAATTGGAATATACTTCTTTCCTGTCTACCTCAAAGAAATTGCATTTCCATGACTAAATGCTGTTTACGTGATACATTTGCAACAATCTGCTATTTCTTGCTTATTACATTCTGACCCTTAATCAAAATAAATGTTTCCTAGGTACTTACTACTTAGGCGGATTTCAGATGGAAGGGTAGAAAGCCAGTGAGATAGCAAATTGTTGCTATTGAAAGCCCTTTGAAATACCTGTCAGCTTTAAAAGCTTCACTTCTGAGTCCAAGGTGATGATGCACTTTTCACCCTCTTACTAGTTTTTTTGTTGAAACACCCAAATGGTAGAAAAATATATCTCACTTTGCAGATTTAAAGAAAAGTCTCACTCACAGTGTCGTGGTGAGTCTATGAGAAAGGTGATATTTGTAGGCATAAGGGTGTGGGTACTGTTCAGGAAGGGCGTCCTTCAGTATTACCAGGGTGAAACTGGCAGAGTTCACCAGCAGTGTTACCCAGCATGCCATTGATATTGTTACGAACAAAGGCCAGATTTTTGCCAAGAGAATTAATGTCGTATTGAGCATAGTAAGCAGTCCGAGAGCCAAGATGGCTTCTGAAACATGTGAAGGAAGACAAGTAGCAAAAGAAGGAAGCCAAAGAGACTGGTAGCTGAAGTGTGAGCCAGCACCCTCCGGAGAAGCACGTTTTGTGAGAACCACTAGAAAAGAGCCCTAGCTACCGCAGCCTATGCCCTGGGAATTCATGGCATAATAGATTTTTTTTTTTTAAAGAGATCTCTAGACTATTAAAAAAAAGTACCTACCCCCCTCCTTGAATTGTTTTGAAGATTCAATGAAATAACATGCCTGTGTTGCTTAGCATGGAATCTGTATTATCTGGTCATAAAAGCATTATCAGTAGCAGCTTCTTACCAATCATGGTGATATGCCTGTGTGCTTAGGAAAAGGTTTGGAAGATACAGATGAAAATATTAACAAGTTGTCTGTGGTTGGTTGGATTACAGGTGATCTATATTTTCTTGTGTTTTGGTCTTGCATTTGAGCATGTGTTATCTTTTTCATTTAAAAATGTTTAGTACCGCCGGGCTCGGTGGCTCAGCCTGTAATCCCGCACCTTGGGAAGCTCAGGTGAGTGGATTGCCAGCATGCCATTGATATCAAGACCCGCCTGGGCAACTTGGTGAGACCTCATCTCTACAATAAATCAAAAAATTAGCCGGGCATGGTAGCACGTGCCCGTAGTTCCAGCTACTTGGAAGGCTGAGGCGGAAGGATCGCCAGAGCCCAACGGGTCGAGGCTGCGGTGGCCGGGAGTGGCCGCTGCACTCCAGTCTGGGTGACAGAGTGAGACTCCAACTCAAAAAAAAAAAATGTTTAGTACCTTCTGTGTGCTTAAGTCATTAACATAAGCTATACCAGTTAAAAAAATGACTCATGGTAAGTGGATGAAAGGTTTATGACTTCTAATAGGAATTTTATCACTCTATTTAGAATTGCACAACCATTTTTGTGGCTAGAGACAATTGACACAATTAAGGCCAATGGAAAGATGGTAGGGTGATTGAAAGATGGTCTTCCAGGTAGAATTGTAGTTCTAATCACATTTTCATATGAGAAGACTACAGAGTATATATACCTTGAGTTATGTTTTAACTTGCATTGTTTGTAATCTGGGCAAAACTAGTACATGGAATACTTTGGAAATGGTTCTGTTTTGTGGTTGCTTATTTCTGTGATTCAGCTTCCGTGACTCTGTGGTGATGTGGAGTGTTTGCAAAGCTGTAGACTTGTGGCTAGGGCACTGCCTGGTGGGTAGCTTCACATGGTGTATTTCCATAAGCCTTGCTTGGCACAGTCTTTCATATTCTGCTTTGCTTAGAATCCACATTATATGTCAGGTTCTGTTCCAGGCTCTGGAGAAGAGTCAGTTGAATGAAAAAAAGGTCCCAGCCCTTAAGTGGTAGTGCTTTTGGAGAGACACCCAAACCCCATCGGGTATGGCAGATGTAGATGGGTACAGCGGGGAGCCAAGGAAAAAAGGATCCGAGTGTTTTGACAGAGGGTGGGTGGTAACGTGAGGGCGAAAGGGACCAGAGGAAAAGACTCCACAGAGGACTGGCCACTTGCGCCAAAGCTGAAGTGAGTGTTTACAGGTTGGGGTCATGGCCATGCTGACAGCCTAGAGGTGTTTGGGTATGGCGGGAGGGAGGTTGCAGACAGGAGGCTGCCAGCCAGAACACCGGAGAGTCAGGTCACAGAGCTTTGGTGGTGATATGTTCAGAAATACTTAGGATAAGAGAAGCTGCTGACACAGTATCTTTATATTCTTTGATTGGATCTTTTACAGAGTGCTCACATTTAATAGAGTCCCTAGATTTAAATTTGAGGTGTCCTGAACCGTGGGAGCTCATGCGAGACTGTGGGATTTTTTTTGTTTATTTGCTTTAAATGATGTGGATCTTACCCCATTTCTATATTAACAACAGAAGCTGGGCACAGTGGCACATACCTGCAATTCCAGCACTTAGGGAGGCCGAGGCAAGAAGATTGCCTGAGCCTAAGAATTCAAGATCTGCCTGACCTCGTTTCTACAAAAAATAAAAAATTAGCTGGACATGGTTATGTGTGCCTGTAGTCCCAGCTATTCAGAAGGCTGAGGTGGAAGGATCGCCTGAGCCAGGAGCTCAAGGCTGTGGTGAGCTGTGATCATGCCACTGCTCTTTAGCTTGGGCAACACACAGACCCCAACTCAAAAAAAAAAAAAAAAAGTATGCTCTTCTTGAAGGATCCTTTAGCTGCTGCTACTTCCTTCCCCATTTCCTTAGTTCTGCCACCTCCTTTTACCTTACCCTTGTCAACCTCTGACTCTTGCAGTGTCTTATCCACTGCTATAGGGACCTCTTCAAAGTAAGGGTGGTGGCTAAGAAAGGACACAGCGGTATAATAGCTGTTTTGCTGCACTCACCTGTAAGGAGGCCATTCTGTTCCATATCATAATCTTATGTTGCTTGACTTGGATTTTTTTTCCTACTCATCAAAAAAACCCTCAAATCTTCTACCAAATTGATATTCATCTGGCTAAAGTTAGTACACAATTCTGAGAAGGGCCACGTGTGAATTATGAGCAGATTTCTCTTTTTTCTCCGTGGATCTTCTGTCTCCATATTTTTAAAACACTGAAATCTATCATAACAAAGCCAAGTGTACAAAACCCCCTCTCTGAGCCCTTAATGCCCCTCCTTCCATAGCCATTTGGTTTCTCCTGACCATTAACCATCAAGGGCATCCTAGCCTTTGTTGCAGTCTGGCTTTGTTTCCACTTCCAATTTAGTTGGAAAGTGTTTGTTAAATGCCCACACATGGCTGATCTCATTCTTGGTGCAATATGTAACAATGAACAAGACAGACATATTTATCTGTCTTCAGGGAAGTTAGGTTTTAGTGGAAAAAACTATTCTTTCCAAGCTTCCCAAGTACCTCTAATAGGGGTTAACAACTCTAATAGATGCTTCTTTTAATACTTGAAATTGTTACCTTTTCTCCCTTCTGGGAGGAAGGAAACCTTTCTTGGTTTTATAAAAATATTCCTTCCTGGGAAAAGGAGGCTTCTACTTCTTTGAGCATGCATTCTGTGTCTGTGTGATCCTTTCTCGTGTTTCTTTTCAGACACTTCAATGCTTTCGCTTTCCAAAAGAGCTCTCTATTAATTGCCCTTCTCATCTTCTCTGTAGAACATTTCCTGGGCAATCTTATCTCTGTACTGATGACTCCCAAGTTCTAAAATTCTGGTTGCGCATTCTCTCCTGAACTCCAGCTCCAGATAACCAGGCTTCACTGTCTATATGCCCCGTGCATGACTTGAATCCATCACGTCTTCTCTGCACTGTAAGCCTTTGATGCTTTTCCTTATTTCTAGCTTGTACCACCATCGTTTCCACTGCTCACACCATCCAGAGTCGTTTGCCCGCAGCCTACCAATCACTCAACACTGCTGATTCCACCCTGCACTCTTCCTACCCATCCCCTCCTTCTGTCCTTATTGCCATTGCCATGGCAGGTGCTGTCCTTCCTTCCTCTCTTGGACTTGTCGGCCTCACTCCAGGCACATGTATATTACCTAAATCTATCTAGTTATGGAGCCCATGCCCTGAGCAATGTCTGACTTCTGGGTTATATGAGAATTTAAAATGATAACTAAAAGGATTTTTTGGTACTGATTGCATTCATAATGTGGAATGACTATACACTTTAACAAATAGTTGACAAAAGTATATACAGGGTGCTGAAAAATATATACAAATTTAGAGAGTTATCTTTTTACTACTTTTTGAAGTTGAATTGAATTATATAGCACTGTGTAGTATGTTATTTTCTCAATGTGCTTCCACCATTTTCTTTGACTGTCCTGCCTGCCACATAGTAACACTAGCGTTCATTTGATTAATGTCATCTTTTGAGAGACTGTCATACTTAAAATATGTATACATTTTTTGGGCATCCTGTATATAAAATAGGGAATGTATTAAAAATATAAATAATATAAGAGGTCATTTACTAAATTCCAAATGAGTGGTATAGATCGTCTCCATAGGAATTCAGAAGAGCAAGAGATCATTAAGAGTAAAGCCTTAATGAATGGAAAGGAATGGGAAGGGTTGGATAAAAGGGAGAAAAAGATAATGGAAGATAAATAGTAATGATACATGAAATTGGAGTTAGTGAAACTAAAGAAAGACAAGCAGATTTTCTGTGACTCCTCTGCATAATATACAGTACATGGTTTGGTTGCCATGTTAATGAAAACAAAGCTTTTTTATTTCATTCCCTTTAATTTGTTGACTTAACTGTGTTCCTAATCCTGGCAAGTCATTTTGTGGTTATCTGCCCTGATCAAAATGATGACTGATTGGGCAACAGACTGTATCTGTACCTGAACAAACACATTATTTTGAAAACAACAACAAACTAGTACTAAACCTTAAAATACACGCTCTGATTATTTTTACATGTATATTTGAACTGTTTGGTCTTCTGTCAATATTCTGGAATTTTTAGGTAGCCTAGTATTTTAAGAATCTTTTATTTTGGTTACCTCTTCATATGTATAGACACTCTGAACTTCTTTAATTTCAGTCTTAGCTGGTCCAAAGACATTAATGTGTGTAATACATACTGTAAGGCTATTCCAAATATATGTATATCGGTTCAGTTTTTAGAATCCATTTAAGTCTTAGTGTGTGTTATGCAGCTGTCTTTTAAGTGTTTCTTTCTGAATTTTCAGAAATCATATTGTTTCTTCATTAGCATTTCAATTAATAGTATTTTTTCAAGTTGGTCATACCAAGAATTGACATGTAAAAATTGTGCTTAACATAAAATGACTCTTGGTTTTGAAATGTAAATTATGACATCAAGATTTTTCCTAACCAGCCTATTCAGAATACTATTCTTAATATCTTAGAGTGGTGGTTTTCAGACTTTACCTCTTGGATACTTTCAGACTCTCCTTGATCTGACTTTTTTTTTTGCTCATAATCCATGATGTGCATAGTATTGTCAATTATTTTTTAGTCTAGTCCAGTAGGTGATATTACTTGTGAGGAAGTGCTGGTTGCAATTCAGTAAACTGATTTCATAATTCACCAATGGGGCAGAAGCTACAGTTTGAAAAACAATACCTTATAGTATATTTTTACAAAAAATAAATTTTAAAAATGCAGAGCAACATAAAGTAGCCAATCAAATGTGTTCCTCAGGTAACTCCTATTGACATTATGCATACTAAGAATTCAAACAGTATATCAATTGCTAAATTATTATATTCAAGCAATACAGAAAGATACAATATAAAAATTTTTATGTATGTACAGAGGGTGTCAAAAAATGTGTACACATTTTAAGAAAGGAAAAAACTGTATTAAAATTATAATTCTCAGTAAGGTGAATACAAGTCATGTTTAACTTCTGCAATTACAAAAGGTGGTCAAAGTGGTTACCATCAGCATCCAGATACTTCTGATTATAGCAAACATCTCTTAAAATGTGTATACATTTTTTTGGCACCCCCATATTTATTTAGTTATTGAGTTGGCGTCTTACTGTATTGCCCAGGCTGGAGTACAGTGGTACGATCACCGTCCACTGCAACCTCTACCTCCTAAGGCTCAGGCAGTCCTTCTGCCTCAGCCTCCCAAGTAGCTGGGACTGCACATGTGTGCCACCACGGATGTATGAGTTTTGGGGTTTTTTTGTAGAGACAAGATCTCGCTATGTTGTCCAGGCTGATCTCAAATTCTTGGGCTCAAGCAATCCTCTTGCCTCGGCCTCCCAAAGTACTGGGATTATAGGTGTGAGCCACCATACCCAGCCTAAAAGAAAAAAATTGAAACCTTTGCTTTCCTTAACACCTGGCCCTTCTGCAGAAAAGTAACTATTATAAGTGATTTTTTATGGCCTTAATGAAATGTTTAATGTATATACTATTATGTATGTATCTTTAAAAAAACCAAAGGTATATTTTGTTTGATCTTTACCGCTTAATATTATATCTTAGTGATCTTTCCACTTCAACAATACATGTCTATCTTATTTTTATCCCATTCTTTTTAATAGCTATATGATATTTTATTGTAAGGATAGATCTTAATTTCTTCAACCAGTTTCTTTTTTTTTTTTTTTTTTTTTGAGTTGGAGTCTCACTCTTTCGCCCAGACTGGAGTGCAGTGGCCGCTCCCGGCCACCGCAGCCTCGACCTGCTGGGCTCCGGCAATCCTTCCACCTCAGCCTTCCAAGTAGCTGGAACTACAGGCACGCACTACCACGCCCAGCTGATTTTTGATTTATT
>CAUYQG010161282.1:0-10713 GCA_963574415.1 Tarsius wallacei | reverse complement strand
ACATGTGTATAATGTGTATCTTCTATGATACTATAATAATTGCATAAGTATGTATAGTACAAAAGCAACTTGAGAGAAGTTCTGTTTTTTTTTTTTTTGAGTCAGAGTCTCACTCCATTGCCCAGGCTGGAGGGCAATGGCATGCTCACAGCCACCCCAGTGTCGACCTGCTAGGCTCCGGCGATCCTTCCACCTCAACCTTCCAAGTAGCTGGAACTACAGGCGCATGCTACCACACCCGGCTAATTTTTTGATTTTTTTAATTGTAGAGATAAGGTCTCAACAAGTTGCCTGGGCTGGGCTTGAACCTGTAGGCTCAGGCAATCCCCTCACCTCGACCTCCTGAAGTGCTGGGATTACAGGCTTGAGCAACCGTGCTTGGCCTCTGTTTTCTTTATACTAAAGAGGGAAAGAGAGAGAGAGAGAGAGAGAGAGAATCAAATAAAAATGGAATTTAGTCCTTTAAAACATACATGTTAGTGGCTAGATTACTTTTCTTCTTTTAACTGTATAAGAAATGCAATTTTTAATTTCAGGTATATATATATATATATATATATACACACACACTGAATTGATTTAAATTTATTTCAGTGATGTGTAAGTAATAAATAGGCACAGGTACTTTTTTAAAGAAACAAGATAAAGTTATTTTCTGTATAAAAATATCATAAATTTAGAGTAAGATAATGGAAGTGGTAACTAAATATAAAAGCATTTCCTTTTACATGGATAGATAATAATTTTGTGTTCAATTTTATTTCCTTGTTTTAGCAACTTAAAGACACAAAGACTATTTATTTACCTTTTCTTCTAGAGTTCGTCTCATTTTCTTCCCCTGTATTTAGGCTTTTTATCTTTTTGCCTAGTGTATACAGTCTCATGGATACTGTCTCTGATGATGGGGTTCAGGACATAAGCCACCTTGGCATTTGGGGAAAACAGTAGAAGCAGGAATGACTCTCAACAGGCCATAAAATAATTCTCTGAACTTCTTCTGAGGCAGGTCACAAGACCTTTGTGTGAGAGGTGTCCACGCTATACCCAGAGGTCACAGGAACACCAAGAAGAATCTAAACAAACTGGCCTTGCCAAGTTCCTGCCCTTTCATACCAATATTGCTAGTTCATACTCACTTTGTCTGGTCATATGTCTCCATGATTATCCACTTCTTCATCAAACTTAGCATAAAAACACACAGGTTTTCCTTGCTTCTTGGAGTCTTCATTTCTTTTCTTTTTTGAGTTGGAGTCTAACTCTGTTGCCCAGGTAGAGTGCAGTGCAGGGACACACTCATAGCCACCGCCTCGACCTTCTCTGCTCAGGTGAGCCTTTTGCCTCAGCCTTCCAAGCAGCTGGAACCACAGGTGTGCGGCCAGGCCTGGCTTTTTCTTTTCTTTTCTTTTCTTTTTTTTTTTTGGTTTATTGGAGAGATGAGTTCTTGCCAAGTTGTCCAGGCTAGTCTTGAACCTCTGGGCTCAGGCAATCCTCTCACCTCTGCCTCCCAGAGTGCTGCACCGATAGAGTTTTCATTTCTGAAGCCTCCTGTATCATGTAACACTTATATTTTAAATAGTTTTGTATGCTTTTGTCTTGTTGATCTGTTTTTTTTAGGTGCCTCAGTCATGAACTTAGCGATGGGTGAGGGAAGGCAATGTTTCCTTCCCTACACTGACTTATAACTTAAAAATATATCTTATACTTTAACGCTTTCACTTATAAGTTGAAGGGCACAAGTAAATAGGGTTTTGCGATCAAGAGGGTGATATGTGGAATATTTACCAACTTAGAGGGCACAGGCACCATCTGAATGGGCACTGCTGTGGTCAGGACAATCCCTAGCTGTTAACCCCAGTTTCAGACTTGCTGGTTCTTTTTAACAACAAGTTACACTTGTGCAATTATTATCACTAGAATAACCACAGCATGGGAAGCACGAAAACATTTTGGTTACTATATTAGTCTGGGTAATTAGCCATTAGCTGCCACGATAAGACCATCTCTGGAATCTCAGGGGCTTTATAATTCTTGCTCACATAAAATGATGTGGTTAGTAGGGATTCTCCTCCACTCAGAGACTCTAGTGTGAGATACAATGTGGGATGCTTCCATACTGACACATGGTTCCAAAGTGCACACAGGACAGGAAAGCTGGCAGAGACACCCCCCATCTTCTCGGTGACTTTGACTTGGAAGTGACACTTGACACTTCTGTGCATCTTTCACTGCCCAGAACTAGACACGTGGCTCCAACCTCACTGAAAGGGAGAATAGACAATGTAGGTGAGCATGAATTATTTAGTGAGTCTGCAGCCCCAGTCCTGATGATGATTTCTATCTCACATTGTGCATTTATTTAACTCATGGTGACTGGTGACCTTTGCTGCGGACTCATGGCCTGATTTCCATGACATGTTTGCTTCTCTTTCTCTTACTAGCTCTGTGGCTGGCTTTTCAGTCTATTTCTGGTTCAGATGCTCAAGAGCAACAATCTGATTGGCCAGTTTATCATCATTGTCTCCTGTGGGCAGAGCCTTTGTTTCAAGCCATCTGATAAGCGCAGGCCTGTTGACTGACTGTTCCTGATTATGTTCTCACACCTGTTTTCACCATCTGGGGAGAGGAGTTTGGGAATAAACCGCATAGGAATTTGGAGATAAAATGAATACATAAATATGACAGAATCACTTTGAATATTGAAGATTTAAGAACATATCTAACGGTGTCTTTATTATTCTCAAGTTGTTCCTATATCATAATAATTGTAAAATCAAAATGTGTCAAGGTTTTTTTTTTTTTTTTTTGAGTTGGAGTCTCACTCTGTCACCCAGACTGGAGTGCAGTGGCCGCTCTCGGCCACCGCAGCCTCGACCTGCTGGGCTCCGGTGATCCTTCCGCCTAGCCTTCCAAGTAGCTGAAACTACAGGCGTGCGCTACCACGCCCGGCTAATTTTTGATTTATTGTAGAGATGAGGTCTCGCCAAGTTGCCCGGGCAGGTCCCGAACCTGCGGGCTCAGGCAATCCACTCACCTCAGCCTCCCAAGGCGCGGGATTACAGGCTGAGCCACCGAGCCAGGCTATGTCAAGGTTTTATAAAGAACTAAGGTTTTATTTTTTCCAAGTACATCGGGTAATATGAATGAAGAGTAGCTGTTATAGGCCAGGTGCGGTGGCTCATGCCTATAATCCCAGCACTTTGGGAAGCCGAGGTAAGACTGCCCGAGCCCACAGGTTCGAGACCAGCCTGGACAACTTGGTGAGGCTTCATCTCTGCAATAAATCAAGAAAAATTAGCCGGGTGTGGTAGTGCACACCTGTGGTTCCAGCTACTTGGAAGGCTGAGATGGAAGGATTCCTTGAGCTCAGAAGGTTGAGGGTGTGGTGACTGTGAGCATGCTACTGCACTCTAGCCTGGGTGACAGAGTGACACTCCAACTCAAAAAAAAAAAAAAAAAAAGGAGTAGCTGTTATAAATGTCAGTCCACAAACTAAGGTATATAAAAATGTAACTATATTTTTTGCCAGCTGAATTCAATTCTATTTTGTAACTCCATTCCATTGAGTGGAAGAAATGTAATTTTGCTAAATTTCAGCCCCCATGTCCCCACCTGCCCAGAGCTGTATCTTAGATTTAAGGAGTTTATCATCATGGGGTTGGAAGAAGTGCCATCTTGCCCTGTGACTTTATCTGCTTTGACTTTCATGTGACACTGACTGTGGCAGAGATCACCACTTATCTACAGAGACCCATGTCTTCTTTTTTTAGTCAAAGAACTACCTTATTTTTACATGGGCACAGGCTTTCCATCCAGTGACTACCCAGCCTCTCTGAAGCTCTGTGTGGACACGTGTCGAATGAGGGCCCATGGGCGGTGAACAGGAATGATGTGCCCACTTCTGGGTCAAGCCCTTAGGTGACATCTACCAGCCCTCGGCTTTGCACATTCCTTCTTCTCTTTCTTCCAGGCCAGGAGGGAATCAAATTATGCTGACGACGAGCCGGCTTTGTTTCTGCGAGGGCACAAGGACAGCGTTCTGGGTGGTGGCAAAGCAACAAGATAAAGGGAACCTGGGCTCCTGGTTGGCCTGGCAGAGCAGAGCAGCCCTAGCCTGCCCCATCCACCCCTACCTTGAAGTTCTATGCGGTAGAAAGAAGCATGCTATCTGGATTCAAGCTCTGTTGTTCTGGTCTCTCTGAAAACAGCTGAACCGATATCCGGGAAGGATACTCCCAGTTTCCAGGGTGGTCCCTGCTCTATATTCCCCTGTTTCTGACGGCCAGGCCTCTCCCAGTGTGTGCCTTCTCAGGGCCTTGCTCCGTGCCCTGCTCTGTTCTAATGCTTAATCACCCGCTGCAGTGTGAGAAAGTCTTCTCTGTGCTCGTCTGGCATTTCTGGCATCATTCTCACTACCACATCACTTTGTGGCTTTGGAACTGTGTGGGACTGCTATAGGACCATCTGCCTCGGCGTGTCATACAGATATTCTTCCTACTCCTGTAAGGGCTGGACATACGAAACTAGAGAGTCCTCTAGCTCCCAGATTCCACCTGGAGGGGAACAGAATGTTCTGTGCTAGGATCCCCAGACATACTTGGACACTTTATTATTCCTCCGTCTGACTTCAGCCACAGGGCTCAGCTTAAGATGGGAGTGGGAGTGGGATCAGACCCAGGGCCACTCTCAGGAGCCCACTGGTGTCTTTGCTTTTCTTCCCAATCTTCTTGTCTCCCCCTGTCAGAGAAGTGTTTTTGAGTCTTGGGAGCAGAGGAAGCTCTGTCCTCCCAGGTCAAGTTTCCTTCTAAACTTTCTGTCTTACTGCCTGGGCCTAAGTGTTACAGATATTCTGTGTTCTAGATTCTGTTGTAGCATTCCTTCTCGAAGGCAATTAAGGCAAACCCCTCATGAGGTGGAGGGTTGCAGTGACCGGAATGATGCAGACAGACAGAAGTCTCTGTTAATATTTCAGAATTTCATCTGAAGAAACTCCTAAGCAGCCACTATTGCCAAGTACTTGTCTTTTAGGAGTTTCTTCAGTTAATAAATAATGATTTGTCGTGGTGCAGCGGAAAGGTCATTGGCTTGAGATTTGGAAGATTTGCATTCTAACCTTAGCTTTTTCCTCTTTTTTGGGGGGAAAACCTTACCTTCTGTGTCAATAGCAAAGGGCAGTCCCAAGTGGTAGTGTTTGTCTCTTTTATCTGTGGACTTCGATTCTGTTGATTGTGTGACATTGGGAAATGGACCTAGATTTCAGGTTTCAGTTTTCACTATATATTTCCACAGCACTGTTGTACCTCTGATACAGGGAACTTATGTAGAATAATAATCATTGTTAATATTTAAATAGCTTTTCTAAGTGCCAAATTATTCCTAGTGCTTTATGTATATGAATTCATTTATGACTCATTTATAAGGTGGATACTGAGATACAAACCCAAGTAGAACTAGGATTCAAACCTAAGCAGTCTGGTTCCAAGGTCTGAGTTCTTAATTATTAAGCTAGACAGTCTTTTATAATAGGGAATAATTTGAAAGAAAGTCCTGCAATTATTGGAGTACTTTGCTAGTTTTCTATAAATATCAATCTTTCAAAAGTAAACCGTGACTCAACTCTGCTTAAATAATCTCAAATTTCAGATGAGGAATAGCTGTAGGAATGCTACTAGTGCAGTGAGTAAAATTACTATTTTAATAAAATGAATAATAAATACATTTATTTAACCTAACTTCTTTCAAAAATGGATTTGTCACAAATCAATACATGCAACTAAATTTTAATTTCCACTTAGAAATGATAATTCAAAAATAGCATTAACTAAGTAATAATTAAGTAAGGGCTTCCTTTGCGTTTCTGAGGTACGCTCATTCAAGCATTTTAACCCTGGCCAAAGTGTGTAGTTGAAATATAATTGCATGATGAGACTTTACCGCCATCTAGTGTCAGTCAGGAGCATTGCAGGAGTGTCGCTTTTTTGTCTCTTGGCTGCCACCGTCTATATCTATGTCAATATTAACCAGCACTCCCAGGTGGCACTGTGTGATCCTTTACCAGCGACCTTTGATTCTTTCAATAATTTGATTGCTGAGTAACTCATTTCATGACACCTTCCACGTCCAAAGCATGGTTTATTTTATGAGTGCTCTCAAGGGACTATAAGCATTTTCATCCAAGTCAGGGATAGTGTCTGAATACTCTGAAGGTGCTCACTCCTGAAAGATCCCTTTCCCTTAGCTTCAAGATGATAAACATGGGGAAAATCTTTTTGATATATATTTAAATTATTGCGAGATATTTTAAACCTCCAGAAGAACATAAAGAGTAATACATCAAATATTTATTTATACACTGTATTAGTTATCTATTGTTGTGTGACACGTTGCCTAAAAATGAAGCAGCTTAAACAGCAGACATTTATTATCACACACGGTTTTGGAGAGTTAGGAAGCAGAGAGTGGCTTAGCTGGGTGGTTCTTGCTCAGGGTCTCTCACAGGGTTGCAGTCAAATGTAGGATGGGGCTGTAGTCATATAACGAGCTCAGTGGGGGCTGGAGAATCTGCTTCCAAACTCCCTCATGTTGTTGGCAGGCTTTGGTTTCCTGCTTGCTGTTGGCTCGAGGCTCAGTTTCTTGGCATGTGGGTCTTCATAGAACTGGCTTCCCCTGAGAAAGAGTAAGACTTTTTAATGTGCACACATTGCAAACACATGATTTCAGCATGTGATCTGTCTTTTAACTTTGTTGTATTTTGTATAACAAGCCTTTATATCGAATACAGTTATATATTATAATATAGTCATATTTATCTATCTTTTCTTTTGATTTGTGCCTTTGAAAAAAATTGTTCCCAACTTGAAGATCCTAACTGTATTATCTTACGTCTTTTCCTAAAGGTTAAAGGATTTTCTTTTTTACATTTAGGTTTTTATTCTACCTGGAATTTATTTTTATGTATGGTAAGAGGAAGAAAGGAATCTCCACTCTTTTTTGTATGTGTAGATCAAACAATTGTTCCAGCATTATCTATTAAATAGTCCAAGTTTTTCCCACTGATTTATAGTGAAACCTTTGTCATATATCAAATCATATATGTATAAGTCTCTGAGTTTTCTATTCTGTTTACTGCTCTATTTTTCTATCCCTGAGTCAATATCAGTCTTAAATGCTGTAGATTTTGAATAAGACATAATATATAGTAAAATAAATCCTTCCTCCTCTTCTGTATCTTCTCCTTTTTCCTCCAAAATGGTCTTGGCTATTCTTTGTCCATTGTATCTCCATATACATTTTAGAATGAACTTGTCAAGATCTTAAAACACCTGTCAAAATTTTCACTGTGATTGTATTGTATTTGTATATTAATTAGGGAAAAATTTACATCTTTTTGAACTTGAATTTTCTGTTTATGAATATGGTATACCTCTCCACTCACTCTGATCTTTTATATCTTTTGGAGTAGGTCATGGTTAGTCCACTCAGAAAGACTTTTGGCTTGAAAACCTCTACACCATGTGAGGAAACAAACCCCTTTGTTAAGTTGGAAGTCCCAAGCTGTATGGCATAGCTAGGAATTATACACATAGAATTCAGGGGCTGGGTGCCATGGTTCATGCCTGTAATCCCAGCACTTTGGGAGGCTGGGATAAGAGGATTACCTGAGCCCATGGGCTCAAGACCAACCTGGGCAACATGGTGAGAACTCTTCTCTACAATAAATAAAAAAATTAGCTGGGCATGAATGTGTGTACCTGTAGTTTCAGCTACTTGGAAAGCTGAGGTGGAAGGATCACCTGAACCCAGCAGGTTGAGGCTGCAGTGAACGTGAGCATGCCACTGCACTACACCTTGGATGACAGAATGAGACTCCAACTCAAAAAAAAAAAAAAAAATCAGGGCTGCAGTTAGCAATTCCATGCCCATCACTTTGTAGTAAAGGGTTAGTTGGCCATTAATGATGCAGCCTCCAAGGATTAAAAGTCCAGATACCATGAGATTCAGCCCTCCTTTCTCCTAAAGGGAACCTCTGAGTCTTCGCTGGACACATAATCCCAACAACCCAGGGCAGACTATTGTGCAAATTAAACAAGGCATCACATATCCACATTCTCTTTTTCTTTATGTACATACTTTGCCTTACTAAATGAGTTTTATTCTTTCTCCAAGTAAATAGTAGTTATTGAGTGTTTGATTTTTGCTGACCACTAACCTATGGTCTACAGAGAGCTACAGATATCATGGAAATTATGTGTCTATACTTGAGCCTGAGTGTTAAGGGCTAAGGACTGCACTGTAGTGGCTGCAGTAATTAGCACAAGATCTCAAAGGGTAAGGTGAGTCTTGGGAAGCTAGTGTTGACTTTCTCAACTTAAAAAAAATTCAAGCTCCTGATGTCAGCTAAGAAAATTTGGATATTTCAACTTGACTCTGGATGGAAGGTAGAAAAACAAATCTCCCCCCGAAAATTGAAACCACAAATAGGTTCTCATGCTGTCTGTGGTCTGAATTTATTCTATCAAAGTGGTTCAAAAAACTTCAAGGAGATAATTTAATTTAAAGCAGTCTCAGTTTGGTAGGAACTCATGTGACTGGCAGAAGCAAACCCAAATCCTCTCTAGAAAACTTGACTTCAAACTGACAACAATTGATAAGACTCCACGGGCTCTAACCACACCTCATTTCAGTGATATTAAAATATAAAAAAAAAATGCATCGTAGAAATAATGAACTACTACTTACTGGCTAGGAAAAAACAGATCAATGTGCCTTAGAATTAAGCCTCTAGCCGTCAAAAACTATATCTATGTAGGAAGTAAAAAGACACAACATTGATAGAAGCAAATACAAATTATAGGCAGGGGATTCTCTGTCTTCTGTCCACACTAGAAGTCCTTTGCAAAAGTTCCTTCCCCTCACATTTCCCAGTGACATCATGGTTAGCTCACACTTAAGTGAAGGGCTAAATGTTCACCAGTGTCCCAGTTCCTAGAATGATGCTTGGTATACAGCATTTTTCTTCGCTCAAGTTGCCATAACAAGATACTACAGATTGGGTGGCTTGAACAACAGTAACGTGCTTTCTCACAGTTCTGGAAGCTAGAAGTCCGAGGTCAAGGTGCCAGCAAGGTTTGTTCCTGGTAGGGTGTCTTTTCTTGGCTTGCAGACAACTACTTTCTCACTGTGTCCTTACATAGCAGAAAGAATGAGAGCTCTGGTGTCTCCTCCTGTTCTTATAAGACACCAGTCTTATCAGATTAAGGCTCCACCCTCACAATCTCATTTAACCTTAATTACCTCCTTAAAGGACTTATTTACAAATATTGTCACACTAAGGGTTAGGGCTTCAACAGATATATTTTTGGGGGGAGGGAGGAGGGCACAATTCAGTCCACACACCTTGTCTTCAACAATTATTTGTTAAATTAATACCTTATATCCTGAGTATCCCTATTTCTGATGATCATATTCCCATAAAATAATCTGAGCTGATCTTTTAGGCTTACTTGTGTCTATATGAATTTGTTTTTTCTTTCTTTTGTGGATCCTTTCTGGAGAAATTGATACCCCTTGTCTTCTGGGTTTTTTTTTTTTTGAGTTGGAGTCTCACTCTTGTCACCCAGGTTGGAGTGCAGTGGCATGCTCACCGCCACTGCAGCCTCAACCTGCTGGGTTTAGGCGATCCTTCCACCTCAGCCTTCCAAGTTGTTGGAACTATAGAAGCATGCCACATGCCTGGCTAGTTTTTGTGATTTTTATTGTAGAGATGAGGTTTCACCAGGTTGCCCAGGCTGGTCTTGAACCCGTGGACTCAGGCAATCCTCTCGCCTCGGCCTCCCAAAGTGCTGAGATTACAGGCTGAGCCACTGTGCCGTCTTCTAGGTGTCTTACTATATTTTATAATTTTTTTTTTTGAGTTACAGTCTCACTTTGTCACCCAGGCTGGAATGCAGTGGAATGCTCATGGCCACCACCTTCCAAGTAGCTGGAACCACAGGTGCATGCCACCACGCCCAGCTAGTTTTTTGATTTACTGTAGAGGCAAGGTCTCACCAAGTTGCCCAGGTTGGTCTTAAACCCCTGGGCTCTCACCTCAGCCTCCCAAAGTGCTAGGATTACAGGCTTGAGCCACTGTGCCCGGCTATTTTATAATTTTTTTTTTTTTTGAGTTGGAGTCTCACTCCCTCACCCAGACTGGAGTGCAGTGGCCGGCAGCGGCCACTGCAGCCTCGACCTGCTGGGCTCTGGTGATCCTTCTGCCTCAGCCTTCCAAGTAACTGGAACTACAGATGCGTGCTACCACACCTGGCTAATTTTTTGATTTACTGTAGAGATGAGGTCTCACCGAGTTGCCCAGGTGGGTCTCGAACCTGCGGGCTCAGGCAATCCACTCATCTCAGCCTCCCAAGGCGCGGGATTACAGGCTGAGCCACCGAGTCCGGCTTATTTTATAATTTTGAGTATTGCTATTATTTAGATATGGTTTGTTGATCCCTATCAAATCTCTTGTTGAAATTTGACCTGTTTCAGGTTGAAATGTTGGGGGTGGGCATAATGGAAGATGTTCAGATTATGGATGTGGATCCCTCATGAATAGATGAATGCCATTCCTGAGCGATGAGTTAGTGAGTTCTCACTCTATTATTCCTGTGGGCAAGTTGGTTGTTTTTTTTTTTTTTTTTTTTAGGTGGAGTATACAGCTTTTTTCCATACTGGAAT
>CAUYQG010161281.1:0-12071 GCA_963574415.1 Tarsius wallacei | reverse complement strand
GGGAGGGTGATGGGATTAATGGTAGTAAATATCTGTCTGGGGTTGGGGAGACACCTCTTATCAACAAGGGTGCCTGAATGAAGCATATTTGTTTACCTAACACTTAACTGTACCCCACAATATCTTAATAAAAAATATTGAATATAAAGAAAAAAGAATGATGTTAAATCTACTCTGCCTGTGCTCTTTAAAAGTATCAACAAAGCTTAGATGACAATACATCTGTTTATGGCATGGTTTACTGAATGTTTTAAGCCCACTGTTGAGACTTACTGCTCAGGGAAAAAAAAAGATTCCTTTCAAAATTTCATTGCTCATTTACAGTGCATCTGGTCATCCAAGGGCTCTGATGAAGTTGTATAGGGAGATTAATACTGTTTTTACGTCTGCTAACACAACATCCATTCTGCAGCCCATGGATCAGTCATTCTGCTGTTCAAGTCTTATTATTTAAAAAAATACATTCTTTAAAGCTATAGCTGTCATCGATAATATAGATTTCTCTGATGTATCTGGGCAAAGCAAATTTAAAACCTTCTGAAAAAGGATCACTATTCTAAATGCCATTAAGAATACTTGTGATTCATGGGAAGAGGCAAAAATAAAAACAATAATAGGAGTTGGAAAAAGTTGATTCCAGCCCTCATGGGTGATTTTGAGAGGCTCAAGACTTCAGTGTACTGACCAACACATGTGTGTGAAGAATGTACATGAATATGTACAGAAAAACTTTATACAGGGCCAAGAAGAGTGTTCATTTCCACTATGTAGAATGTAAGACCTCATAATTTTTGGAGTACTGAGTAGAGTACTCAGAAGTGTCTTGCCCCATTACTGGGGAAAAAATTGGTCCAGTATTAAACACTGTTCTCATCCCACTTAACAAATCTCAAAGGCAGGATTTGTGCATTATTTTCCTAGGAATGCAATAGCAAATTACCACAATGTGGCTTAAAACTAAGTAAATTTATTTTTCTATTATTCAGGGGGTCAGAAGTCTGAAATCAAGGTCAGCAGGTCTGGTTCTGTTAGGCAGCATCTAGACATGAGTGGGAGGGCACATCCCTGAAGGTACCTTTTCTCCAGTCACACCCCAGATTACCTAATCCTTGCCCCATCCTCGCCCCAGGTTCCTCACTCCAATACTCATCCCAGCCCTCTCCCCAAGTTCCCCATTCTAAATAGAAAGTTCCTCTGTCTTGTGGTTACAGCATCCCGCCTAGTGTGGAACTTTGTGTACCCGAGACTTTCCATGTCTGCACACATGTGCAATGGAAGCTGAAGACTGTCTTTATATGAGCTTTGAGTTATCACCATATCATATGGATTAGTATTGATTAGCATTGTGATTTTTAGCCCCAGTATCCCACCCCACCTCCACCACAAGTTTCACTTAAGTACTCCTGGTAAACCTGCATGTGCAGTCCCAAAATGTTATATAATGCAAGGCCTGTCCATCAAATTACAAAAAAAATGCAGGTTGCCAAGAGAAGAACCAAGAGAAAAGATGTTAAAAAATCCCTTAATACAGAAGCCCACAGTGAGTTTGGGACTGATTCTTTTCTTGAAAATCCCACTCTGTCTTTCTTGAGGCACAGAATGTATTCTTGCTTTTAATAAAACTATCACTTGCACCTGCAATTTTTTGTGTCATATTTTTAATTCTTTGACTACAGGAACCACAACATAAACCCAGCTAGCTCAATAACAGTTCCTCCTGGAAGTTGTAAGGGGAAATATGCCCCATGTTTCTTTCTTAGTTTCTGGTTACTGCTACAATCCTCAGTAGTCTTTGGTTTTTATCGGTATTACTCCAATCTCTGCTTCCATTGTCACATTGCCTTTTTTTCATATGGACTTCTTAAAAGAAAAGCAGTGATTGAATTTGAGGCCCACTTTAATTCAGTATGACCTCATTTTAACTCATTGCATCTGCAAAACCTTTTTTCAAAAAAAAGTCTCATTCTGACATTATAGGTGGACACAATTTGGGGGAAAGGTATTCAACCCAGTACAATCTAAAAGGATCAAATTGTTTCCAATTAGCTGCATCCCAAAACCAAGATAGGGAGTTAAGGAAGATGGCAGCAGAACCAGTCAGATTATGTGAGTCCCAGTGTGAGTGAGTAAGTGTATGGAAATTTTTGCATATGTGTTGATGAGTAAGTGGGCATGTAAGTGGCTGACTGAATCAGGACTTGGAAGCAAGTGGCCAGGACTGTCCTGGTGAAGAGGTTGGTACCACAGCTGCTCTGCTTGGACCCTGTTACTTCCCAGGGTGAGTCCCATTTATTTTTAAATCAACAAAGCCTTTCCTGCGAAGAAGCTACTGGGAGAGACTGACTGAGTAGGGGGTCAAGAGCAAGTGGACAGGGCTTTCCTGGTGAAGTGGCTAGTGCTGCAGCTGCTCTGCTGAGTTCCTAGTGCTTCCCAGGGCATAGAAGCTGAGCACCATTTTTTTAAAACAACAAAATCCTTCCTGGGAAGAAGCTGACAGGAGAGACTGACAGAATGGGAGCTTGAGAGAAAGAGGTCAGAGCTCTTCTGGTGAAGCTGCTGGTAAGGCAGGTGCTCTGCTTGGTCCCTAGTGCATCCCAGGGCACAGACGCCAAGTGTTATGTTTTTAAATCAACAAAGGCCTTCCTGGGAAGAAGCTGCCAGGAAAGAGTGATGGTTCCAGGCTCTGCTTCACCACTGCCAACTCCAGGCTATGCCTCACCACTGCAGTGCCTAGCTGAACACTGGCAAGGGCTATGGAGGGAGTGCAGTGAGGGAGCCCAGAGCAGAATCCCACTGGAGAAGATGAGAGTCACAGTGCCACCATCTTGAAAATGGGGCAGGAAAATGCTCTGACTTGCTTACCACAGAACAACAGACCTGATCTCTGTGACCAGCAGATTAACTACTCAGGGTTTGAATGTAATCCAGAAGGAATATCCTGAAAGCACAAATTCTGGAGGGAAAGGATAAGTGCTGACTCTCAGGCATCCCAAATCCTACCCTGAGTCAACTGTGAACCAAAAGGTATGGCCAGAACAGGATGAGAAAAACCTCCAAAGAGATTAATGGAGGTACACACACATCTCCACACCAATTATCATATAGAGTGGTGGTGAAGAGTGGGTCTCAGGGAACCCATACCACAATCAACAAACATTGTGATTTGCAAGTCTTTTCTGCATCCTAGCTCCCCATTCTCCACCTTGTTGACTCTCAAAACTAAAAGAGGCAGCAAAGCTTCCCAACAGCAGACTTGTTTCAAAATAGAACAAATTCAGAGCCCTGATCAAGGAAGAATAGAGGACTGAGTAAACATCAAAAGTGAAAGACTTTTCCCACTGCCACTGAATAACAAAACTAAAGAGAAAAGAAAGAGATATGTCACAAATAAGGAAAAATCAATAGAAGACCACAGGTAATTTAGAGTGTACAAAAGAGAAAAAGCCTAAAAGAATCAGACCTCAGCACCCAAACAAAGGAAGTCACCAATGACTGGCCCCAGAATACAACAAATATTGGGAAATTGATGGAAAGAGTGACTAAGACTCAAGAAAAACAAGATGCAACACTAAAAGAACTTGTAACTGAGATTTTGGCCATAAAAACTTCATCCAGGAAATAAATAACATGAAGATAAGCATGGAAAGCAGAATTAATCAAGCAGAAGAAAGAATATTAGAACTTGAAGATCAAAATGTGTAATTAACCCAATCTGTAAAAAGCATACAAAGAAAACTCAAAAAGAAAGAACAAAACCTCCAAGAGATATGTGATTATATCATATGTGTGATTTTATCAAGAGGTGGAACCTATGCCTGATTTGTATCTCAGAAGAAGAAAGGAGCATAGAAAACACCTTGAAGCAAATATTCCAGGAGGTTATCCAAGAAAATGTTCCCCTTCTCACCAGATATATGACCACCCAAACACAAGAGAAGCAGAGAACCCCCACAAGACAAATGAGAAGACCAACCTCTAGACACATAGTAATTCACCTACACAAACTAGGCACAAAAGAAAAAAATCTTAAAGGCAGCAAGACAGAAAGTTCAGACTACCTACCAGTGAGCTGGAAAGACAAGACCACCAAATTTCTGATTTTAGCAGAAGAAATGAGATCACCAAAGAAAAAGCCCAAACATGGGACCTAGAAGACAGAAATATCATAGAAAAAATTAACAAAGCAAATGCTGGTTCTTTGAAAGAATAAACAAGATTGATGGACTCTTAGCCAGAATTACCAAGAAAAAGAGAAAAAAAGCCCAAATAAACACAGTCAGAAATGCAAAAGATCAAATCATAACTGACCCCAAAGAAATAAAAATGATTATCAGAGATTACTATGCACACCAGTATGGAAACAAATTTGATAATCTAAATGAAACAGAGGACTTTCTAACATCACACAACCACCATAGGTTGAAACAAGAAGATATTGAAACACTAAGTAGACCAATAACAACTCAGGAAATTGACTTCGTCATTAGAAAGCTACCTACAAATAAAAGCCCTGGACGGGTCAGCTTTCCAGTAG
Organism: Tarsius wallacei; assembly: GCA_963574415.1. Lineage (NCBI taxonomy): Eukaryota > Metazoa > Chordata > Mammalia > Primates > Tarsiidae > Tarsius > Tarsius wallacei. The sequence goes on along the minus strand of CAUYQG010161281.1, from coordinate 7,537 downwards.
AATTCTACAAATTGTAAAAGGAGGAGCTGAAACCAATCCTATTGAAAGTATTCCAGGCAATTGAGAAAGAAGGAATTCTCCCCAAATAATTTTGCGAAGCTAACATCACACTGACACCCAAACTGGGTAAAGATCCAACAAAAAAAGAGAACTTCAGGCCAATATTTCTAATGAACACAAATGCAACAATTTTCAACAAGATCCTAGCAAATCAGATCCAACAACACATCTCAAAAATCATCCAACTTAACTAAGTAGTCTTCATCCCCAGGATGCAGGTTTGGTTCAACATTCACAAGACCGTAAATGCAATTAAATACATCAACAGATGTAAAAGCAGGAATCACATGATTATATCATTAGATGCAGAAAAATATTTTGATACAACCCAGCATCCTTTCTTGATAAAAATCCTCAAACACCTAGGCATAGAAGGAACATACCTCAAAAGAGTAAGTGCCATCTATGATATGCCCCAAGCCAGCATATTGCTAAATGGACAGAAACTGGAAACATTTCCCCTGAAAACCTGAGCAAGACAAGGATGCCCACTCTCCTCCCTCTTGTTCAGCATTGTGTTGCAAGTCCTAGCTAGAGCAATTAGACAGGAGAAGGAAATCAGGGATATTCAAATAGGAAAAGGGGAAGTTAATTTATTCCTCTTTGCTGATGATATAATCCTATACCTCAAAAATCCAAGGGAATCTGTCAAAAACCTGCTTTTACTAATAAAAGACTTTGGCAAAGTCTTGGGTTACAAAATAAATGTGCAAAAGAGACACATCTTTATACACCAACAACAAGCAGGCAGAAAACCAAATAAAAAGCACAATTCCATTCACAATAGCCACACAAAAAAATTAAATATCTCAGCATCTTCCTAACCACAGAAGTGAAAGACCTTTTCAAGGAAAACTACAATGCACTGCTCAAAGAAATCCAAGAAGACACAACCCAATGGAAAAATATTCCGTGCTCATGGATAGGAAGAATCGACATTGTTGGGATGCTCATCTTACCAAAGGCAAACTACAGGCACAAAGCAATACCCATTATATTACTGTCATTCTTCTCAGACCTGAAAATGACAATACAGAAGTTCATAAGGAAACATAAATGAGCAAGAATCACCAAAAGTATCCTTAGCAAAAGAAACAAAGCAGGAGGTATCACACTTCCAGACTTCAAATTTTAATATAAGGCTACAATAATCAAAGCAGTCTGGTATTTGTACAAAAACAAGCATGTGGATAGCCCACAGAATGGGAAAAATAATATTTGTCAACTGTATATCTGACAAAGGCATAACATCCAGGATCTATAAGGAACTCAAATGTGCCAAAAGGAAAAAACAAACAGTCCCATTAAAAAGCAGGTAAAAGACATGAACAGACGCTTCTCTAAAGAAGATATATGAGCAGCCAACAGACACATGAAAAAGAGCTCATCCTTGTTAATAAACAGAAAAATGCAAATCAAAACCACATTGAAAGACCACCTAACCCCGTAAGAATGGTCATCATTAATAAAACAAACAACAACAGATGTTGGCGAGAATGCAGAGAAAAAGGAAAGCTTCTACACTGCTGGTGGGAAAGAAAACTAGTACAGTCTCTTTGGAAAACAGTGTGGTGATGTCTGAAAGAACTAGGAATTGACCTTCCATATAACTCAGCAATCCCCCTACTGTGAATAGACCCAAAGGAACTCAAATCATTCTACAAAAAAGATACCTGCACATGCATGTTTATTGCAGCACTATTCACAACAGAAAAAATATGGAAAAAGCCATACTGCCCATTGAAATTGGACTGGATAAAAAATGTGATACATATACACAATGGAATATTATGCAGCTAAGAAGGATAAACATAAGGACTTTGCAACAACTTGGATGAATTTAGAGTCTATCTTTGTCAGTGATCTATCAAGAAACAAAGAACAGAGTGCCACATGTTCTCACTCACAAGTGGACCCTGGACAATTACCATAATACTACAAGAAAGGGATTGGCAGTAGCAAGATATTGCCAGGGTGGAGGTGGGAGGGGCCACAACATCAATAAAAGTACCTGATCTCAAATCAGGCAAAGTGGCAACCGAAGGTAGGCCCAAACTTTACCTGTATGATGACCACCTGTGTACCTAATCCTGAATTGTACCCCACATCTTTAAAATTATAAATAAATAAATAAAATGTTTATAGGAAAACAAATATACCCAACACCCAAAAAGATAAAAATGTACAAAGTCTGACATCCATACAAAAGAAAACAAAGAAGGAAATATAAAACCCATGATGAGAAGAAAAAGCAATCGATTGAAATCAACCTGTACTACAGAATGTTAGAATTAGCTTAGAAGGATATTTAAGGAGTTAATTATAAGTTTATTACCTAAGTTTTGGAAGCTAAAGACATAAAATATTTTTTTAATAATTCCAATAAGACTTTCAAAGATGAAAATTACAGTGTATAAGATGAAATTTACAATGTGTCAGGATAACACCAGATTAGAAAATGCAGAAGAAAAAAATTGTCAACTTGAAGTTCTAAACAATAGAAACTATCCAAATAAAACAGAGAAAAAAACAATTTTTTAAAAAGAAGAAAATTTGTATCCTATCATATATGTAATTAGAGTCATTGAAATAGAGGTGAGGAAAATAAAAAATACTTGAAGAAATCATGGACAAAGTTTGCCAAATTTTTTGAAAAGCGGAAACCTGTAGATCTAAGAATCTCATTTAATCACAAATACCCAAAATATGAAAAGAACTACACTAAAGCACATCATAATCAAATGCCTCAAAACCAATGACAAAAAAAGAAAATTATAGAGAAGTCAGAGAAAACAAAATATTATGTGAGAGGTAAAAAATTTTACAATAGATTTTTTTTGTTAACAACAATGCAAGTAAGAAGACAGTGGAGCAACATGATTAAAATAATGGATGAAAACAAACATCTGTCAACCTAGAATTTTATACCCATTGAAAATAACTTTAGAAAATGAAAATGAAATAAAATATCTTCACAAATATAATAGCTGTAAGAATTAAACACCAGCACATCTGTACTACAAGAAACATTAAAAGAAATATTTCACACAATAGAAAAATAGTACCAAATGGAAATATGCATCTATGCAAACAAGTGAAGAGCAAAAGAAATGGTAGCTCTGTGAGTAAATGCAAAATATTTTAAAATTATTTAAATCTCTTTAAAATAACAATTTACTGTTTAAACAAAAATAACAAGAATTTTTGTGGAGTTTAAAATATACAACAATAATTATAAAGACAGGAGGGATTAAATCAAACTACAGTTTGTGTTTTTATACTATACGTTAAAAAACACAATATAACTTGAAGGTAGAATGTGAAAAGCTAAAACTGTTTTCTCTCACCCTTAATCACTAAAACTGCACAACAAAGAACTATTTTAACAAGCCAACAGTGTACTCAAAGGGAATCACACACACACACACACACACACACACACACACACACACACACTTAAAATAAAAGAAAGCAGAAAAAGAATATAAAGGAGACAAAAACCAAATGGAACAAAGAGAAAGCATATATCAAGATGTTAAATTTACAACAATCATATTAACCATGAAAGTCAATAAATTTGAATTAAAATCAGAATTTGTCATATTGTATAAAAAATCAATATCCAAATATGCAGTATCTTCAAGAAACACTATAAATGTAAACATACAAATAAGGTAAAAGAAAAATAATAGGAAATGATATACCATGCTAATCCTAGTTAAAAGAAAACTGGAGTAGCTATATCAATAATTAACAAAGTGGATTTCAGAGCAAAGAATATTACAAAAGTTAAAGAAGGTGATTTTATAATCATAAAGGGATCAAGAGATTGTCAAGAGAACAGCATCAAGATAAAACAACCCTAAATGTTTAGACATCTTACAATATAGCTTCATAAGATAGAAAACAAAAATAAATGCTAGGAGAAATGAACAAATCCAAAATGTAGTCAGACATGTAAATATCCTTCTCTAAATAACTGGCAGACCAAATAGTCAGATGATCAGCAAGGATATATTAGATTTAAGCAACACTATCAACCAATTTGACCTAGTTGATATTTATAGAGCATTCCACTCAACAGCAGAACATACATTCTTTCCAAACACACATAAAACTTTTAGCATATAGACCATATTCTAGGCCACAAAGTCCATAAAAGGTAAATGAATTCAAATTATACCAAGTATGTTCTCTGACCACAATGGAATTACATTGAAAACTATACAAAAGTAGACGAACCATCTAAACCATCTAGTGTGACCAGTTTCAAGGCCCCATAAACCTGAAATAACAGCAAAAACATAAGACCTGATTGCATAAACATTTCATATGAAACTGTGGTGATATTTGTTGTGTTTACAAATCAATCTAGTTTGTATTCTTGTTTACCTATTTTCTATCCTAGAATTATGTGGTAAATGCACATATAAATTATACATACTTGCTTTGTCTTGTCTTCCTTTGTTTTGCCAGCAGCTTTGTTCAAGAGAACTTGAACTAGTATGTAACCTAGATGGATTTAACTGGGTTAAGCCTAAACTTAATATACAGATAGGAAAGATAAAGAAAGGGAGTTAAAGAGTCATAAAAATTAAAAATATTCATGAAAATGTCAAACATCATTGGAAGGGAGAGCACTCTTTTATTCCATAACAGTATGATCTGTTTCACTAAGAATAAAGGAAACTTTCCAGCCAAACCAGCTAAAAACAAAGCTGCCACAATACTTTACATATAAACTGGATGCCACAAAATTAAAGCCTTTGCTGATGGAGTGTGGGGTAAAGAAGGATAAACTCTGAAGCACTACAAAGACACAGTCAACAACTGCAGCACCTAGGCTTGCTTTGTTCATCTCAATCATAGGGGAAGTTGCTATTTCAGAGCTCACAAGGTAAAAAAATCACTTTAATCTGTGGCTAGTTCTACTGATGGTAACTAAAGTCATGGAAATACTGTGACTGCCAGTGTATAGTTTAAATAGCCCCGATTACTTATTAAAGTGTATTTCTTCTTTACAACACCTATTATGCTCTTGTTGATTAAAAACTAATTATATGTCCATTGTAGAAAAAAATGATAAAATTACTTATAATCTTATAATTTGATTAATTGCTGTAGGCATTTTATATATTCCTTGAGTATTTTTTCTCTTATAGAGCACTACTAAATTCCAGAAAGTAATTAGATAATTTAATGTCTAAAATAATACTATGAGATAACTACTAGTTTGAACCCCATTTTAAAATGATGAGATGAGAAGCAGAGAGATTAAGCACCTGACCAAAGTCAGACAGATGGCAAGTACATTATATTGTATATCATGCTTTTTATCAACATCTTATGAATATTTTACCATAACGATAGATTTCCCTGTTGTCTTTGGTTCTTAAAATATGGGGTAGGGTAGGCCTTGAAAGCATTTTTTATTTTATTTTAAAAGTTCACAAAACATACCCATAAGTAAAACACATAAAAACAGGAGTATATGTTTGAATAGTTGCACAGGTATATAAGGGACCTGATCACTTTTTCTTACCTTGTTCATTGGAAATATTTTAGGTCATATTAAGGAATCTAGATTTTCACAATGCAGATTGAAAACTCTTATTATACCACATCATATTCAATGGCCACATATTTTCTATTAAATAAATGGCCATTATTTATACACTTTTTAAATACCATACTACTGGGCTTTCAGATTGTTTCTATCATAGCAGCTTGAAATACCAAATATTTATTTAATAAATATATGTTGAAGCCAGGTGCAGTGGCTCATGCCAGTAATTCCAGCACTTTGAGAGAGGCAAGAGAATTGTCTGAGTCCAAGAGTTGGAGACTACCTGGGCAATGTAGCAAGAGACTAGCCTGGGCAACTTGGAGAGAATTCATCACTACCATAAATTTAAAAAAAACTAGCCAGGTGTGGTGGTGAATGCCTTTGGTTCCAGCTACTTGGAAGACTGAGGTGGAAGGATCACCTGAACCTAGCAACCAAGGCTGTAGTGGCTGTGAGCATGCCACTGCACTCCAGCCTGGGTGACAGAGTGAGACTCTATCTAAAAAAAATGAATAAATAAATAAACAAACAAATAAATGTTGAAAGTCTACTATAAGGAGACTCTAAAGTATCAATCATGAGCAAAAACTGACATAATTCCTGGCCTTATAAATCTTACTGTCTAGTGGGAAAGATAAATGTTAATCACAAGATCATACAAATAAATGCAAATTCATATCTGTGCAAAGTGTTATGAGAACAGATAACAGGAAGCTCTGACATAGTCACTGAGGAAGCCACAACTGACCTGATTGTATGAAAGAAAGTTCATGTACCTGGAGAGTGAGAAATGAAAGAGAGTTGTATGAGATGAGCCTGGAGAGGTAAGCCAAAGCCAAATTGCAGATTGTTAAAGGACTTTACCTTTATTTTAAGAATAACGAGAAGTTATCTCAAAGTTTTCAGTATGGTGGAGAGATGCTAACTGATTAGTTTCCTAGGGCTGTTGTAAAATTGTACCATAAACTTGGTAGCTTAAAACAACAGAAATTTATTATCTCATTATTTGGATGTTAGAAATCCAAAATCAACATGCTGACAAAACCACACTATCTCTGAAAGTTTTAGGGGAGAATCATTCCTTGCCTCTTCTAGTGATTGCCACTAATCCTCGGCATTCCTTGGTTTGTGGCAGCACAACTTCAATCTCTGGTTTTGTCTCCACATGGCAATTTTCCCTCCATGCCTGTCTGCATTCAAATTTCCTTCTTCTTTTAAATACATTCATCACTGAATTAGAGGCCACCCTAATCCAGTATAACTTTATCTTAACTTGATTACATCTGCAAAAATTCTAATTCCAAATAAGGTCACATTCACATGTACTGGGGATTTAGGACATCAAACATATCTTTTGAGAAACACAATTCAACCAATAGTCTACTCTCCAGTCTCCTAAAATTCATGTCCTTTTCATATGCAAAATACATTAACCTTATTCCAGTATTCTCAAAAGCCTTAAATCATTCCAGAGTCAATTCTAAATACAAATCTCAACTAAATATAATCAACTTAAAAAGTTCCAAATATCATCTTTTAATCATCTAAATCAGGTATGGGTGAACCTGAAGCAGGGAGATGGTTGTAGGATGGAGATTGGTTGAAAGGCATGAGAAATATTTTATTTTATTTTATTTCATTTCATTTTATTTTATGTATTTATTTTTTGAGTTGGAGTCTCACTCTGTCACCCAGACTGGAGTGCAGTGGCCAGGAGCGGCCACTGCAGCCTAGACCTGCTGGGCTCCGGCAATCCTTCCGCCTCAGCCTTCCAAGTAGCTGGAACTACAGGTGCATGCTACCACACCCGGCTAGTTTTTGATTTATTGTAAAGATGAGGTCTCACCAAGTTGCCCAGGCGGGTCTCGAACCCGCGGCCTCAGGCAAATTGGCAAGACCTCATCTCTACAA
>CAUYQG010161275.1:0-22280 GCA_963574415.1 Tarsius wallacei | reverse complement strand
AACTAGAGTCTATAATACTGAGTGACCTCTCACAGAAACAAAAAACTGAGTATCACATGTTCTCACTCATATAGTAGATCTTGATCATCCAACGTATTACCACAAGAAAATGACTGACAGTGGTGGGAAACGATGGGGGGGGGGGGGGTGGGAGGGATAGGGGAAGGGATTAATGGCAGTAAATACCTGTCTGGGAATGGGGGGACACTCCTTATCAACAAGGGTGCCTGAATGAGACATATTTGTGTACCTAACCCTTAACTGTACCCCTCAATATCACAATAAAAAAATATTGTATATATATAAAAAAAAGGAAGTGTTGCTAAAGTAACATATGTATTAAATAGGCATGGGGATACAGAATAAAAGACTGATGGGGAGGTAGGGGGAATGGAGTTAATATTCTACCGTCTTTGGTATTTCACAGTTGTGGTCCATTTTTCCCCTAAAAGTCATAACATTTACCCAAGAAATGTTTAAAACAATTCTTTAAAGTAATAAACACCAAATACCATATATACCAGTGTAGAGTTTCACACATATGCCAAAACGATCTTACCCTTGCAATTCTTGAAATATCTTGAAGGAAAAATACAAACTGTTCTTGCAGTATTTTATGAAGATGAATTCCTCATGACTATTAGGGAAAGAAAAGGGTGTGTGTGTGCATACACGTATAAAATCAACTTAATCAAATGTTTCCAGTAGATGGAGAGGGTTCCGAATTAATCAGAGAAGGGAGTTTATATGTAAATATCTTCCTGGATTCCCGGTTGGAATCACAATAATTAGAAATTAGTAGGAATTACTATATCCTAATCATGTAGATTTGCAAATATAGTATGGTCTTTAATCGTTTATGAATCTTCAATTTTTAAATATTATCCCAGTTTTTGTTGATTTTCTTCTAAGCACTTCAATCTTCTAGCTTGCACTATCACCAGGTAAGAACATTTTAATAATTTTTTTTCCTGAAATTCTTATAAAGTATTATACTTGAATGTCCTGGAATTAGAATTCATCATTAAGGATCTAGGCATATCACCAATAGTCTTGGGAGGAATTCAATCAATAGGTTGATTTTGCACAGGAATTGAAATCTGGCAAAAGCAGACTGCTGACAGTCCCTACAACTTAGGCTACCCTCTAGATAAGATACACATTTTGCTCATCTTATTATTTCCTTTGAAGAGTTTTTGGAGAAGGCATGACTAGATCTACTCATTCACTATATGCAAGAACTCATTCCTTCATGATTAGTGAAAGCTAGCAATGGCTACATCTGTCCCACAGTAAAAACTATAAGATTGCAAGCTGATATATATACAATTGCCACAGGAAATTGGTACTTTCATGATAGAAGCCTGCTGGCTGCATCTCTTGATAAAAACATAGTGTGGTAAGAACAGAGTCTTTGATTCTCTCAGTCACCAATGATTCACCAATGCTTCGTACAGCATCGGACACATATTAGGTGCTTCATAACAATTTGTTCAATGAGTGAATAAATGCAAGAATGAATATTCAATTTTCTACTCTGGTCACATCATGATTAAACTTTAGTTTAGGTATTTAATCTAGTATGTTAGTGACATTTTTGTTAAAGAAAAGGAGTATGCATTTTCATCACTCCATTTCCCACATATCTTAGATTATTGCCCTGATCAGAACAAGTGCTCAATAAATTTGTTAAATGAAAGGGTGGCTAAGACTATCTTTTAACTTTTTTAGAGTACTTAGGTATTTGATTACCTACTTCATTTTATAGCAAAGAACTAAGTAACTGCTCTAGTCTATATCACCCAGTAGGTAGGCCTTCACTAAGTTACAGACCAACTGGCCTCAAATCCTTATGTCTTTAGAAACACTTTCCTTACTGGCCATCCATAAATTATACAGTCCATCTTCCCCAAGCAAACATTCTGGAGTAGAATGTGCTCTCAACCATACCACAGTTCTCGTTTACCATCTATGTCAGGAGAATCCGCAATTGGTTCTGTTTTCTCCCTAGACACTTTATTGCTCCAGCCAGGGGGATCAAACTTTGTCCTGCTCGCCCCATTTGATTCTTATGATTTGAATCTACTTGGTTTGCTGTATAGGGTCGAATCTGAGCCTTGCACTGGAAAGGAGATGAAAAATTGCAAACAATTACAATCAAGTTTAGTAACAACAGGTGACTGAAAAAGCAGTGTCCAATTTTTGAGGCTGCCTCAGAAAGCAACAACCTAACTTTGATACTGATGTGAAAGGAATATTGGGGTGGATTTGCATGAGATAGTAAGTAACTAAAGGTACTGGAAATCACTCATTCTTTATGTAAAGGGGACACATGATTTTTCATCAAGAGCCTGAGCTATGGCTCCACTGTGGCCTGCATTAGCCATTATGAGATGAAAGCAGATGGAAATTATTCATTCCCTTCAAACTCACATTCTTGAATGCCATCTTATAAAATAGCTTTATTCTAATCTTTCATTCCCTGGGAAATATGACAAATGGGTCCTTCCTCAGAGCAGGCTGAGGACCCTCACCTTCTTCAGCACATCTTTGCTGCACTATCATTTTTGGTAGCATTCCTGCTCAAGAGTCAACAGGCATCATAAGTGACTCCATCTCACTTCTCTTTGTTATCATGAGGCACAGTCTGACTCCCTCACCTCAAGGCTGCTCTGACATGCCTTTAGAAATGTGACCCCCTTTCATACGCATAACTCCTGTCTTATAACCAATAACAGCCCCATCAGTCAAAACACTCAGTCAGATTCACAGAGTTATTTGTTGCCTATTTAACATCCTTCAGGGTGTGGGGAAAACTCTCCAAAATACATGACATGTAAATATGCTCCAAAATATAGAACACATATACCAATATGTGTACACAGTATAGTATATAGTACATATACTCTCCAAAATTTATTGTATTAACACAGCTCTCACATTATTCACATCTGAAAAGTGAGGTTCAGGTCCTAAAACACCATTTTATTATTGTTCATAAACCAAATTAACAAATTTCATGAGAAAAAGGGAAAAAGTGTGGCCCAAGGTGACCATACCAGTAAGGAGCCACATGTGTTGCTTGGGTTTGTGAGGGGACGAAAGGGGCCAGATAGGAAGGTTTTTAGATGCTATTGAGGATTAGTCATTTCTACTTTGCCTGGTCATTATGGTTAGTTTGCATTGGCTCTGTTGGATTGTACCTCTTTGAGGGCATAGGAGGCACCGATGAGGTATCATGGAAGAGAATATAGTCTCAGGAGACTAGATTAAAGTCCCATTTCCTCCATTTTCTAGCTGTGAGAATCTGGGAAATTTGCCTAATTCGCTGAGACTCAGTTCTCTCAACTGTGACCCAGGGATTAATAGTGACATGCTCTCAGATCTACTATACAATATTGTGCCTATATTCAACAATAATGTACACTTAAAAATTTGTTAAGAGGTCAGATCATATGCTAAGTGCTTTTAAAACCACACACACACACACACACACACACACACACACACACTAATAACTTCTCACCAGGTTATGGTTGAATAATGTAAAATGAAATAACAACTGGAGCTGGAATACCAAAGTTGCTCAAAAACCTTATTATTTGTCTTTTACAAAGTGCTTGTCTCAGTATCCTGCCCATAGTAGGAAATAATACATAAAGAAGATTGTTAAATGGGATTATGACTGTTTCCACCATTGTTTCACTGGTGTGAAGCATGGCTCTGGGAACATAGGAAGCCCTCAACTAATATTTATGCATATGAATAAAATTTACCAATTATTTTTTGGGGGAGTCATATAGACCTCAGATACACTTCAGTAACAGAGAATTTTAAAAAGTAAATACAAGAAGTACAATTTGTATCTTTAAGTAGGACAAGGATAAGGTACAGCTTTGCTTACAGAAATAAAAGTATTTCCCAGACTAGTCATAAAGTCCCTGTCACGTCAGACAGAAAACACAAGAAAATCAGAGTTCAAGAGGGAGGGTCAAATATCTCTTGATTATTGAAACATAATTATTCTTTCATAATTGTCTTACAAGAAAAAATATATTTTCTTTAATGTTACATTTTTACCATAATAAAAATAATATCTTAATATACTACTTGTTGGCTGTTTCATCACTTTTTAAAAACACATTTCTGTTTATATAACATACCTGAGTGCATTCAGGACTTGGTGCATATTTATCTTTTCAGAAAATTTTTATCATCTGCAACTGCAAATGAGCCCACGTCAACAGAATGCAGGTCATCTACCACATGGAATGAACTAATGACGTTAATCACAGCACACATCTTGGTTGGCCTGACTTCTAATGTCTCTGGACCTCACTTTACAGAAGAGGTATATTTATAATATAAATATAATGCAGTGAGGGCAGCTGATAAGATGGGAGGGAAGAAAGCTTGGTTTGTGACTTGACTAGCAATCGTCAAGGAAGACACTGACTTCAGCTCACAAGAAGTGAGTCTCTTCATCCACAGGCTTTAGTTTCCTTATCTGCAAAATGAGAGATTCAGATCTAGTCAGTGTTTCAAAAGCGTGTCTTTCGATTTCTAAGGCGTTCCAGGGCTAAAGGAGCAAACATTGGGTTGGGCATTGGGTCTCTCCCTCTTCTACCTTGGAAAATCTTTATTTTATGTGTTTTAATTATTGGCTTTCCTTGAACAAAGTATTATGCTATAAACAAACGATCGACTAGGTTGGTGGGCTCAGCCTCCACTACTGAACTGGTTTGCATCCATTCACCATGTTTTGGAACATCATTTTTAGGATTCAAAAATGTATTTAAGTGCTTTTCAGTTTACTAGGTCCATTATTAAGATGCACCAACTCACATTCAGTATCTGTTTTGAACATTGCTATGAGGTCAATATTATCATTCTCCATTTTAAAGATAAAGAAGTTGGGGCTCATGGAGCTAGCCAAGTACCCACAGTTACAGAACTGACACATGAGCACTTGGATACTGATCTCAAGTCCACTGGTCCTTCCTCGGGACCACATTTCCTTACCCACAGAAGGGACTCTAGGCCAGGCTGTGCAAAAGATAGGGAGAAAGAAAAGATAGAGGGTTGTATAGTCTGATTGTGCATTCCAAAGTACTCTGAATACTCAGGCCAATGTATCTCTTGGCTGTTTCCCCTTTCTGTCACCATGAATTATTGCAGAACACAGTTTTGGTGTTCATTTCAGTCTCATCCTCCAGAGGAATATGAAGGAAAAAATAATTATTATTTAATTTTATTCCAATTAGTGTTCAAGTCTGCCATGCCTTACCTATTTCTATACCACATCTCTTGATGAAATATATACTTGAAATCAGAATAGCCAAATCAGAAGGGAAAGGAGGCCGGGTGGGGTGGAGAAGAAAGTACAAAAGCAGGACTATGTTATCAGTGGTGGTTGGTTCTGTATCACGAGGGAGACAGAAAATTTAGAGCATAGTTTGACTTCGTGTTAAGGAGGTCATTGTTCATATTATTAGCCTCATTTCATACTAGAGGAATCTGAAGTTCAGGTAAGTTAAGGAACTTAGCCAAGATCGCATAGTTAATGACAGATCAAAAATTCATACCCTAGTAGCTCCAAAATAATTTTTTAAATATGCAGTTAAAATTAAGCTACAGTAAAGAAATGTGAGTTCATTAAGACATATAAAGCAAAATAAATTTATCTTACTCGTAACCCATATATGTTCCAGAATAAAAGTGTGTCAAAGCCTATTATAAAAAAGCTGGGCCTCGATTGAATTCTACAGCTTGGTGAAAGGAGTCTGGGAGATACCTGTACCTTGAATGACCACAAGAGTTGAAATGTGTGATAGCATTTGGGTTTGGGGTACCAATTCTCATTAGCTGGCTATAGCTTCCTGAATTACTATGTTGAGAAAGTACTTTGAGGCTTTGATTTACATCAGTAGGAAAGAGGGCCATGTTCAATTAGCTATGTCTAAAAGGGGTGTGTTGCCAACAGAAGTAATGACATGAGTGCTTCATGTTTCGTGAACCATTGAAACCAGAAAATAGCATATGCTCATCACAGACACTTTACAGAAATTTTTAACAACAGAAGTCATCCTAAGAGCTTGCTGCTACCTACAGTCACAAGCCAAACCAAAAAACCATATAACCATTCGAAAGACCCTGCAACTCTTGGCATCCAGGAGTTTGCTGCAAATGGCCAAGGTATCATCATTCACTAACTTCAGCACACTGGCAAAGCATACCTCACTCTCACCAGGTAAAATAAACATCCTATAAGTCAAAGAATTGGAGTCTACATGAGATGATTATTCCTTTTATTGACTGAAATGGCAACCAGAAGCTATATTATCAGGCAAATAGAATATTATACTACTATCAAGCAAAATATGATGACAAAAATACTTTTACAGCTACCCCAAGTGGATCTCAGTAACTCTTTTTGCCACCAATGATGCAAGTGGACCTTTATAATCAGCAAATAAATACAACTCTTTTACAGAACGATATTATTTTTAAAAAGTGAGCAGGGTGAGACAGGCAGGGACCAGAGGATCACGTAGTTCAACTTTCTGCTGAAGAAGAGTGTGGTTGAAGCTTGAGTTAGACTGACCCATGTGGGTGAGGTGCCATGCTGGCACTTCTGAGCTGATGTGCCCTTCCTCATATCCTCACCTGCGCAGGGATGTCCACACATTTTCCAACACTTTTGTTGGTTGTCTCATGTCATTTCAGCATCATAAAGATTTCGAATGGAAGTATTCCAGAAGTGAAAAGATATTGCTAAACACACATGAGTTTGTGACCCTGAGAAATTAAGGTCTTCTCCCAAGATCACCCAGAAAAACCAAAGCAGGGGATGAGTGTCAACCTGCTTATTGTGTATGAAACATAAAATAATGAAAGAGGTACAGATGCCACCTAAAACTCCACTGTCCAATTTTGACAATTGTGTGTTATTTTTCAGTTGTGTTTGGAGGCTAGAGAGTCTTTCTGACAATTTAAAAATACTGTAAAATTTCTATTTAAGTAGCTAGTTGCCTCTTGGTGACACAGACTTGGCAACTGAAGCTTCTTTCTGGTCCCAGGTCTGCCTCCTCACACTCCCTAGCCAACTACTTTCAGCAGGCATGAGCCAGATCAGCCTACGCAATGGCTGAGATTTTTCCAGCAGGTACGCCATGGACTAGAAGAACTAAAATCATTCAAACACATTATTGGGTAACTATCACAAAACAGGGTGGGAATCCTTCAGACACTGGAGTACAAAAGCCTTCAGCCAACTCAAAGCTTCAGAATAAAAGATAACCTGTGGAAGAATCACTGGAGCTCAGAGCCAGAGGCAGCCCTACATGGTAGTTAAGCCTTTAAACTCAGCAAGACTACAGGTTTAAATCCTGGCTTTGTCATACACAGGTCATGCTATCCACTCTTGATGTATGTATGCCTGAGGCATAGTACGTGGCACATGAGAAACAGTAGCTGGGATGGGGGCAGAAGGATGACTTTTCAGCTTCTCCATGTTAGAGATGAGAAACTTGGTCCAGAGAGGTAAAGTGGATTACCCAAAAAGACCCCCAAATTTGTATCAAGCAAACATAACCATCTTAGGAAGCCTGATTTTGCTGAGTGACTTGAGATGCTTCCCACGTGCAGGGTTCTGCAACTTTGGTTATCATTCAGGATACCTGCTATAAAACTCTATTCTCCCTTGTAGGAGGCCACACATCAGCAATGTTCCTTCATAGGTATGAACTCATAAAGTTCACAGAATCTGTTTATTGTGCCCTTGAGGCAGACTACTGAGGTAGTTATGAAGTGGAATAAAATTTAATTCAGCTCAGCTTTTGTTTATGTAAGTCCATCAGTAGCATTAGGAGCCACTTTGCTTTTCTGCTTTCATTTTCTGGTTTATCTGAAATAATCTGTTTCATCTATTCACTCATCAAACATTTACCAAATACCTGCTGAGGGCTAAAACTATGCTAGATCTTATGAGTAATAAAAAATATACATAGTTGTCATCTCCATGTTTCCAATAACAAAGGAGCTTACAATTTCACTAGAGGGGATGTTTCAAATGTACTATGAAAGACTGACTGGTAAGATCTGAAGAGACAGGATTGGGGCAGAAGGGTGCCTTTGGGGTGAAAGAAACCTAGCCTGATCACTGCTAGTTTGATGACTTTGGGAAACCCCCTTACCTTCCTCAGTCTCCATTTCCAGTCTATAAAGTAAAGATAATAACAATATCTTCTAATAACTTCTAGAGTTACAGTGATGATTTTAAAAGATGATGCATATAAAACCCTCCACACAATGCCTGGCAACTACGCAGCACTCCATAAATGTTAGCTACATTTGCAGTTTCAGCAAAGTGTTCAGAGTAGATTCCAGTTCATTTGAAGCAAATGAGGAGGTAAGGCATTATTAAGTTATGTTAAGGCCAGAGTTTATACTGTATTTAAACCATTTTGGAGGCAGTTTGCCGAATGAATATTTGTGATGTTCATGTGGTGGTAGTTTGAACAGTGACATTTTAAGAAACTTAATCAGGCAAGTGAGATGGATTGGAGAGGAGAGAGAATTAAAAGTCAGGGAGACTGGTTATAAAAATAATAATCTGGGCCAGAGTTAGTGAAAACTTAAGAATAGTCTGTGCAATAGAATGTAGAAATAATGAAGAAGCAGTCTGAAGATAATTAGATATTACTGGAGATAGAGAGTGACATGGAGGAAATTATAAGTATCTTCAAGATTTCACAGAGTGCCTGGAAAGATAGAGAATAATGAGTAATAGAATCAAGAAGGCACAAACAAGGTGTCCAGTTTCCTAGCTTTCAGCATATATCCTTATAGCTGGGGCTTATGAGTGGCTGAAAAATATTCAATACACATCATTTCTTACATCAATTGAAACATTTTCCAAGAAGGGCAGTTCGTCTCTCAGAATTCATATATATGCATGTCTGGGCAATATTACTTACTGCCTTATGCTACATGCTCTGATACTTATAGACCCCAGCCTCTCTGCTTGCTCTCTTGAAGGAATTGATGATGTAGATAGAATGCTTAAGAGTTTGAATATTTGCCGAGCTCAGTGGCTCAGCCTGTAATCCTGTACCTTGGGAGGCTGAGGTGAGTGGATTGCCTGAGCCCGCGGGTTCGAGACCCACCTGGGCAACTTGGCGAGACCTCATCTCTACATTAAATCAAAAAATCAGCCGGGCATGGTAATGCATGCCTGTAATTCTGGCTGCTCGGAAGGCTGAGGCAGAAGGATCGCCGGAGCCCAGTGGGTCGAGGCTGCGGTGGCCAGGAGCGGCCACTGCACTCCAGTCTGGGCGGCAGAGTGAGACTCCAACTCAAAAAAAAAAAAAAAAAAGAGATGACTTAGCAAGAAGGCCCTCGTCAGGTGCCAGCCCCTCACTCTTGGACTACCGAGCCCATGGGATGACTCAGCAAGAAGTCCCTTGACAGATGCCCCCTCCTTCTTGGACTTCCCAGCCCGTAGGATGACTCAGCAAGAAGGCCCTTGCCAGATGCTGGCCCCTTGACCTTGGACTTCCAACCTCCACAACTGTAAGCCAATACATTTCTGTTCATCAGAAATTACCCAGTCTTGAATATTTTGTTACAGCAGCTAAAACAGACTAAGACGTGATGGTACGTCACCACTGAGATGAGACTATAAAAGACTATGGCTCCCCTCTTAGGCTCTCTCTCCAAACACTTGCTTTAGGCAGGAAGCCAGCTACCTCATTGTGAGAGCTGTGTGGAGAGGAACAGAGAGGGCCTGCCTGCAGCCCTGAGGCCTGCTAAAAACTTGCCAGTATGGGCTGGATGCAGTGGCTCACGCCTGTAATCCCAGAACTTTGGGAGGCCAAGGCAGGAGGACTGCTTGAGTCCAAGAGTTCGAGACCAGCTGGGCAACATAGCAAGACCTTGTCTCTATAATAAATAAAAAAATTAGCTGGGTGTGGTGGTGCATGCCTGTAGTCCCAGCTACTTGGGAGGCTGAGGCTGGAGGATTGCTTGAGCCTAGAAGGTTGAGGCTGTGATGAGCTGTGATTGCACACTGCACTCCAGCTTTGGCGACAGAATAGACCCAACTCAAAATAAATAAATAAACAAAATAAACAAAACAAATAAAACCATGAGCAAGCTTGGATGCAGATCCTCCAGCCCCGATGACTGTAACACTGGCTGATCGCTCGACTACAACCAGCACCGGCCACACAATTTATGCGCTCTAGTGCGAAATGAAAATGGGGCTCCCTTTTCGAAAATTACTACAAATTTCGAGACAGCAGCAGCAGAGTGTTCAGCCAAGTGTGGGGCCTTCTGTGAGTGCAGAGGTGCCTGCCCGTGAAGTGGCCTTGATTGCAACCCCCGACAGACCCTGAGCTGGGACCACCCAGCCGAGCCACTCCCAGACCCCTGGGCCACAGGAGCCCTGAAATGAGAAACGTGTGTTGTCTGAAGCGGCTACATTTTGGGAGGAATTTGTTATGTGGGAATGAATAATGAATATACTATCTCTTCATTTCCACTTCTATAAATTATGTATAAAAGAACTTTGCATCAGACCCAAATGGTAAATGGTGCTGCTGTTTTTTCCCTGGGCCACGAAGAGTTAAAGCATAAGCATGATCTAGTCCATCACAAATGTATTTCCATATTCTTCCCACATCAGTGCCTTTGCATGTGCTGTTTGCAATGCTCCGAATACTCCACACCCCATACTTCATTCAGCTTAACAGCCTTTAGGTCTCAAGCAACCATCACCTCCTCAGGAGAACTGCCACTGACTCTCTGACTGGGTGAAGTACCTTTTAAAATAAACTCCCCAGACGCCTGCACCTCTTTACAGTCCTGTGGACAGATGTAATTAAGACCTTAATTATTATTATTTTTGAGTCAGAGTCTCACTCTACCACCCAGGCTGGAGTGCAGTGGCATGATCAAGCTACCACAGCCTCGACCTGCTGGGCTCAGGCGATCCTTCTGCCTCAGCCTTCCACGTAGCTGGGACTACAGGCATGTGCCACTACAGGCATGTGCCCGGCTAATTTTTTGATTTATTGCAGAGAAGAGTTCTTGCCAAGCTTCTCAGGCTGGTCTCGAACCTCTGGGCTCAGGCAATCCTCTCATCTTGGCCTCCCAAAGAGCTGGGATTACAGGCATGCTAGCAAATTAATTATTGATAATCAGCTGCCTAACTAGGCTCTAAGTTCCTTGGGGTCAGTTTCCCCTCTTTGCTTGCATCACACACCCAGGGCCTGGGGCAGTGGCGGGACTGAAGTAGGCGTGCGGTGACATCTGTTTGCTGGGTTTGCCCCTGGCCAGTTGACCAGGATTAAGTGGCAAGGCTTTGCAGCGGAGTATTAAACTCTAGATGGAGAGGCCCCTTCCCTCATAGCCACTGTCTGAATAATCCAAGCTAATAAACAGGCAAATGAAAGATAAAGCCAGTGAATGGGAAAAAACAGGAGCTATCCTTCAGTAATGCCCAGAGAAGCGTCTGCTATGGGGTCTGCGCTTCTGACCCTCAGGGACGGGGGTTAAGAGGATGCTGACACTATGGATGGGAATGCAGAATTTAAGGGCTGCCTCGGCAAGTTTGCTCTCTGGGGTTAAGCCCCAGTTCCTCACCTGCATGATGGGACCAAGAATACCAGCCTCAGAAGTTGGGCCTGAGGAGATGGGATCAAGTAGGGAAAGTGCTTAGAACAAAGGTTAGCTCTGGGTAGCACTAGGGGGCCTGGGCGGAGTTCTCATTCTCATACTTGTTTCTGGCTATGTGAGTGACGCAACCTCCCAAAGCCTCATTCTCTTCATTCATAAAGTGGGGAAAATAAAGGCTCCTACCTCATAGAATAAATGCAAGATGTATACAAGGGCTCCGTGTTTGGCCTCTGCTAACCCTCTACTACTAGTATTATTCATTTTGAAACCAGGTCATAGAAAAGCAACCAGGGGAAGAGAGAGATTTCCCTGTAGGTGGACAAGCGAGGGGGAAGAAACAGAGGAGTGTAGACAGTTGCCAGGAACATTTTCACAATGGCATGCATGATCCCGGTGATCAAAGTTGGCCCCTGGTCTCTCGAGGGGCTTCCTTCTTGCCCTGAGTTCTACCCCGGGACATCTCAGCTCCTTCCACTGAAGGTGCCTAAGAGAGAACTCCCAGAAGTACATTTTTGTGGCATCAAGAGTCTGGGTGTGGCCCTCAGGCCATGGTCTCATTCAGCTCAGGCTGCTATAACATCACTGGTGACGCAGAAACAGCAGAGATGCCTTTCTCACAGTTCTGGAGGCTGGAAGTCCAAGGTCAGGGTGCCTCGTGGCTGGGCCCTGGGGAGGCCAGACTGCCCATCGTACCCTTGCAGCAGAGAGTGGAGAGGGAAGGCAAGCCCTCCCAGGACTTACCTGTAAGGCACTGATCTCTTTCACGAGGGCTCTACCCTCACGACTGCACTGGATCCAAATAACCTCCCAAAGCCCCACCTCCTAATGCCACCAGATGGAGGGGCAGGATTTCAACACAAGAATCTAGGGGAGACACACTCATTCCACAGCAGCTACAAATATTTTTGAGCATAAGGGAGCTGGGTCTGCAGAACTAGGGGTAAGTCACACCTGGACACTCTGGACTCCTTACGCAAATCAAGATATTGTAATGATGACAGACTCTATGGCCAGTTGTGCCCCAGTATTTTATCCTTTCTTAGTAACATAAGCCTTGAATTTTTAGCTTTTCCTTGGTCACCTCCAAGGAAGGCTACACTTTTTAAAAGCCCCTTTTTGCTGCATATGATCACATGACTAAGTTCTAGCCAATGAGATAAAATGAAATGTGACTTCTGGGAGGTGTCCTTTAAAAGAGACCATGCTCTTTTTTTCCTCCTTTTTCTTTCCTGCTGGTCAGAAAGCAGATGTGATGGCTGGAGCTTACGCAGCCATCTTGTACCACCAGGTAGAGCTGCTCACTATGTCAGAGAAATGACAGAAGGAGACTGGGTGACAGAGAGCAGCCTGAAACTTAGTTTGTGAACAAAAGTGAGAAACAAGCTGGGTGTGGTGCCTCACAACTGTGATCCCAGCACTTTGGGAGGCTAAGGCGAGAGGACTGCCTGAGCCCAGGGGTTTGAGACTAGCCTGGGCAACTTGGCAATACCTCGTATCTACAATAAATAAATTTTTTAAAAAACTAGCTGGGGTGTGGTGGTATGCACCTGTAGTTCCAGTTCTTGGAAGGCTGGGGCAGAAGGATCACCTGAGCCCAGCAGGTTGAGGCTGCAGGGTGCCAAGATTGTGCCATTGCACTCCAGCTTGGGAGACAGTGACTCCAAATTTTTTTTAAAAAGTGAGAAACAAGCTTCTATCCTGTTTGCCAATTGTTTTTTTGCCATGCACACTTAAAGCTTAAGGGGTGACCTTGGTAAGTTCAATGTCTGAGGGTAAGCCTCATTTGCACAATGGGACTCATAATACCTACTGTAGCCTGATGCTAAGGTCACAGCCAGTTAGTGAGAAATCCAGAAACAGAGCCCAGGATTCTTGGTGTCCCAAGCGTCTGAGCTCAGTCTTGTCTTTGACAAAGTCCTGAACTCAGACACAGCTTGCCTCTGTCGGCAGCTGCGGTAAGAGGGGAGGCAAAGAGAAATCAGGGTATATTTATGCCATGGAAACACTGGGCCTCAGAGCCCCATTCGGGATCTGCCTTCTTTGTGAGACGGCCCCGCCCATAGGTGGGTAGCGGATCCTCACGCTCTGGGCCCCCAGAATGCGTTTCAGGCCTAGCACTAAGACATGGTCTCTAGGTGTCTGGTATGTGACTGTAACCTCTCAGAGGGCTGGCTGTGCACCCAAAGATCCCGCCTAATGACGCGCATTGTGCTGGCACGGAAGGAGAGAATCCAAGTGGTGGTTAAAGTAGACGGGAAGGTGCTGCTCTAAACACATGAGCCTCCTATGGCGGGTACAGAAACACAGGTAGATCTGAAACGGATGCTCCTAGCTAGTACTAAGTACCTGAGGCCCTCAGACTTCAATCTGTGACATCAGGTATTATTTTTCCTCTATTGAAATATCCCCTTGCAAATAGAGGTCCCACAAGACAAGAAGTATGGCTGAAACTGGACAGACCAGATGCCAGGATAGCTAGATTTATTTTTGGACCATAGCCTGGCCTCCAGGGAAAGAAGAAACTTGTCAATTTCACTTTTGTGCTTGGATCTGAAGACTGAGCCTGGCAGAGAGATGCTGCTGGGACTAGTCGTTCTCTGGAATTTCTAACCTTCTCAGGGCCTGGGGGAAGTGGGCAGAAGAAACGCATCATCTGAATGATGGCCATGGTCATGGCAGGCCCCGTGTGCCAGCCGGACGGAAAGAAAATACTTGCTGAGCAAAGTAATTGGAAAGTGGCTGCTCATATTTTACATTAAGCGGCATGACTGAAATCCAGAATCATGAAGATGGTTGGGCCAACGAGCACTTGGAAATGAGCTTTCTGGCTGGAAAGTGGCCTTTGGTGTTGGGACAACTGCAGCGCCTTCTCCCCGAGCACTTTGCGCTGCCAGGTCTGGGGGGGGGGGTCATCCCAAGCACACTTACTTACTCCAGCAGATTTCCCAATCATCCTGGCCGCAGGAAGAAGTGACCAGCCTGATGGGCGCTCACAGCCAGTAGCAGAGTCAAGGAAAACCTGCCAGGCCACGGGGCCCGATGCCACATTTCCATTCCGAGGAGCCCCTGGCAGGTGGACACTTAGGAGGGCAAGCAGAGGCTAATGTAAGTGCTGCGCGAGGCACAGCCCCGGATGAGTGTCACAAGTCCAGCTGGGCAGATTCCCAGGATGCCAGATCACAAGGGCCATTTCCAGGAAGGCCTGACCCCTGCTGCTTACATCCTCTTCCCCTGAAGCGCAGTGAAGCTCATGAGCTTCGTCACCTTGGAGGCCACGGAAGAACCTCCCAATTAGCACACAGGGAACATCTCGCCCGATGGCATCTGAGGCTGGAGACTGCAGTCATCACATGACAGAGGTAGAGTTAGACTCTAAAAGCCCGGCCTTGAATCTCAGCTCTGTCATTCACCAGCCAAGTGAGGCCAGGCAAGGTACCGTTTCACGGAGTGTCCATTTACCTATCTGCAAAGTAGGGCGTCTGATCTACCCTTTCACAGGTTTGTTCTGAGGCTAAATGACAGGAGGCACTTGTCCCACCCTCTCCAAAGGCCAGATTGGGACATTTCTAACAACCATTCCAAGGGCTTAACGTATTCCAGCTCCTTTAATCCTGACCACAACGTGTGACTGGGATGCTATGTTTACCCCCATTTCACAGAGGGGGAACTGGACCCCCCACAAGTGATGTGACTTGTTCAAGGTGACACCACTAGGTGGCAGCCCCAGGATCCCAAGCCCTGCTGTCCAGTGCCAGAGTGGTCGTCTGACCACTGCACTAACTCCCAGGAGGCAGAAGCCCCACAATTCTGTTAGGAGCACGCTTCACTTTTGTTTGGAGAACCACAGTACGTTGTGACTGTCAGCACCCAGTCTGGGCTTCTTCCTCTGAAGGCACCGGGGGAAGGTGATGCAATTTATGCAGGGAGTGCAGTGTAGGGGGGTGACTGGCCGGGTGTGCAGACTGGATGGGGCCAGCATGGGGCAAAAAGGAACAGAGGAATCAGGGGGTGGGGGGAAGCATGCTTAAGTCACCCGGAGAGAAGCCCTAGGGAGCAGAGCTCATCTTTGTAAGGACCTCAGACCAGGCAGCCAGGAGGAGTTATGCTGGGACTTACATCCCCATTGGAGAAAAGAATCCCTCCCTGGAAATCAAGTAGCCCACAGGGTGGAAGAGAGCCCTGGAGGTTGTGCTCCCGAAAGTTGGTAACCATGGGTTTCTGGGGTTGAGTGCGGTGGAGCAGAGCACCTCGTTCCGAACAGGAGCTGGTGTGAGCAGCTGTGCCCATTCCCAGCATGGCCCTCCGGGGTCGGCCGAGACAGAACCCTCCAGCATCCAACTGGACGTTTGCTGGGCTGTCCTCTCCAGGTGGTTGGGCACCCAGGAGAGACCTTTCCCCGCTTCGCCTGCCTCAGGGATCTCTGTGCCTACAGACTACCTCCTCCCATCCATGCCTCCCCGCACCTCACCAGGGGACCAGGGCCTCTCTGATACCCTCTCCTACGGCTGCTAGGCCACAGCGAGGCTGTCCCGTGGCCCCCAGGTCAGAGCCAGGAGCAGGACCCCTGGGTTCCAGCCTGGGTCATCAGACCACAGGCCACGGTGGGGGACACCACACCCACAGGGGCCTGCCCAGTTCACGCTCACCCTGTCTCCCCGAGGCCGCTCCCCGGGCGGCCGCTGTGGGACTCAGGGTGTCACCCGGAAAATGTCTTTGAGAGAGGTGAGCGCTCCCATCACCACCCTGAGCTGGTCACCTGGCACTTCCCGGAAGCTCTCGGTGTCCACGCGGCCCTAGCGAGGCGGACTCTGGGCCTCGAACCGCAGAGCTCGCATCTGGAAAATGGGGCTACTTTCCATGCTGGCTTCACCGGCAGCTCGGACGGCAACTCGCTTGAGCTGAGACCAGACACGCTTGTGGCATGACGAGCCAGGTGGGCGTTCTGGGGGTCTCAGGCTTCCGAGGGCCGGGAGGGCGGGAAAGGGAGGCGCCCTCCCCGGCCTCCAAGGAGCCCACCCCGCGAACTCCTCGTGGGGGGTGCCCGCGAGCCGCCCCAGCCGCCCCTCTCCCATTGGCCTTCACCTGCCAGAGGGGCGGCTGCTACAGGCCTCCCGGCCCGTCAATCAGGCGCGCGGGTGCTGCCCCGCCCCCCGGGGTTTATAACGGGAATTCCCATGGCCCGGCCCGGCGTCCAACCTGCTCCGCCTCGGGCCGCCGAGCGCACGCCCGCCCGCTTGCTGCGTCCGCGGCGCCCGAGCGCGTGCCCTGGCCGCGGCCCGCCGCCCCGCCGTCGCCCCGCCGCGAGGTCCCGCGCAGGAAGGCAGGCGAGAAGGCAGCCAGGCCCGCGCGGCGTGCGCCCCGGAGCTTGCGCCCCACCGCCGCCGGCCCCGGCCCCGGCCCCGGCCCCGGCCCGGCCGGACCATGCTGCCCGCGCGCTGCGCCCGCCTCCTCGCGCCCCCCCTGCTGCTGGTGCTGGTGCAGCTGCCCCCGGCCCGCGGCCACCGCACCGCCGGCCCCCGGGTAAGTGCGCCGGCCGCGCGCCCACCTGCGGGGAGGCCGGGTCGCCTGGCCGCGCCACCCGGGACGGGAGAGGGGAGAGGGCTGTCAGCTCTCGTCGTCCCCGCCTGCGACCCTGCCCCCGCGGGCTTCGTGGGCCAAGTGCCCGGAGTCGTGTTTTCCCCCGTGGGCACCCCCCACCCCCTCTGGCGGCACCCACTTCCCCCCTCCTCCCGCCGTCCCCAACTGTCACCGGCGGGCTTTCTTTCCCGATCTCTCGTGGCCTGTTGCTCCAGGACCCCTAGAGGTGCCGCCTGCGTCCGAGGGCAGCGCGCCCTCCGCGCGAGCGTGGTCTCCCCGGCGCTGGGTCCCGCGCGCTGCGTTCTTGGCAGGCGTCGGGGGGAGGGGGCAGCTCTGCCTGCAGAGTTTTAGGTTACCCGCGAGCCACACAAGGACCTTGTGTTGTTGTTTTTAAAAAGCGATCACTGCTTGTAAAACCCACAGCAGATAATTTTAATGCCCCCTCCTGCCGGGCAGGCGCTGGAGGAGGGTGGAGGTGGGGTGGGGGTGGGGGGGGCGGAAAGGTGGTGGGGAAGAGTTGCGCAATGTCCAGGGGTCTCTTCCCCTGGGTCCAGCGCTGCGATGTTGAGTTACTGGTTGAACCTTGGTCCAATTGGAGTTTCTAAACGACATGAAATGGGCCAATTCTGTGCACAGGACGGGCTGTCCAGGGCATTGTAAAATCTCCTGGAACGGACAGCATTGTGTTCGTTTCTGTGCTAGATTATTGCCCACCCCCACCCCCACCCCCCACCAATTTGTCTAATAAGGAATTTCACTGCCTTAGAAAAAAAAAAAGTACTATTAAGCCACCTAGTGGCTCGTTTGACCAAACTTCACCCAGGCAGTCTCGGGCCAAGCATGGGTTTATGTCCGGGCAGTTGTCTCTCACAGGATAGCTGCTTGCCTGGACTGGCTGCAGGGTGGATGTGAAGGGAGCTAGAAGCTTTGTGAAAACAAGGTGGACTCAGCTAGCTTGTGCTCCTTTTCCTGGACAGCCTTGAGCCTGGCCCGTGGCCACCTGTTCAGATCGCAGGTTCTTTGCTCACAGCCTTAGCTCTGTGAGAATCTTCTTTATCGCCTTCTGCATGGAGGGAAAACTTTACAATGCTTGGCAGGCCTTCACAACAGCCCAAATGCCGACCGATCGCCCCGGAGCCCAGCTATCATCCTGAGATCAGATTTGCAGCCACTTAGGAAAGAAAAGTGTTTGTCCCCGTGTTGGGCCGGCCCTTGCTTTTATGACCAGATGCACAACCGCAGCAGTTAAAGTGTGGCAGATTAGATCCAGGGCGTGCCATAAATCCTCGACAGCAGGCATTCCCAAGGCTGGGGCGAGTGAGGGCCCTGGGAGTGACTTTTATGGATGCAGATGAGGATGCCTTTTAAATGAAGCTGCTTGGTTTGATATTAGGACCCGGGGCTCTTAAACTCTGAGGTCAGGCGAGCCATGCGTTCCCTGCAATAATTAGGAACAGTCAAGACAGAGACGCAGACCAGAGCACCCCGACTGAAATCTGGATGCCCGCCCATGGGGGGGCCGAGGGGGGAGGCGTGGAGACAAATGGTGGGGGGCTGGTGTGCTGTGGGGCTTGCCTGGCTCTCAAGCCATATGGCTCTCCTTCCCTGCCTCCTGGAGGAAGCAACTTTAGGAGAACAGGGGCCTTGGTTAGGTTCCCTCCCAGGTCCCTCAATGATTAGTTTGCTAGAAGTGATGGGATGTAAGCAGGAGCCGTTAGGGGGCCTGTGTGTGCCCAGCTGCTTTGCTTTCTCTCTCTCCCTCTCTGTCTTCTTTCTCTCTTAGACACACACACACACACACACACACACACACACACGTTTGTTTAGAGAGTACCGAGGGGCAGCTGCTGCCTTGAGCATGGTTGTATCCGTGGGCACCAATGAGAGCAACACTTACGTGCCTCTGGGCTGGGCACGTCTCATGATCTCTTAGGCCAGCAAGACCAGCTTAGGTGGGTCTTTCTGATGCCGTTTCGCAGGCAGTGGAGTGAGACTCGGGGCTTGCTTGAGTCACTCATGGCGCAGATGGGGCCCTGGGAACGCAGGCCCAGTGTGTGTGGGCGTAAAGGTGGCATGTCCTTCCACCACTGCACAGCTGCAGGGGGTGATTCTGCAACTGGTGAGGCTAGCTGTGCCTGTCAGAGGAAGAGAGCTCGGTGAGAAAATACAGGCCTGGGTGTGCTGGGTGAGTCTGCAGAGAAGTGTCGTCAACAATATTTGCCAGAGTCTGTATCTGTATTTGACTTCTAGCCCATCCCCAGAGCTTCAGTCTTCCTCCGGCTTCTCGGTGGCCCCAGAAGTGTGTGGTTGAGGGAGGAGCGGGAACATCTGGCCCTTTGCATGAGTCTCTTCGCACTCCGAGGTCTCTACTGTTAATCTTTTGAGTGACAGAGGCTTAAGGATTGGCATCTCCTCCAGCTGGCTCTCTAGGAAACTGAGAGCATGCCCTTTGGGCTTAACTGTATTTGGCTCCCTCCTGGACCCCTCCCCCCCAGGCCCAGACCCGTGCCCTGGCCCACTCCTTTTGCTTCCTGCCTTCCTTCATGAAATTCCTGATGTTTGCTTGCCTCTGAAAGCTGGCAGCTATCAGGTGTCAGATTGGAGGCTGTTATGTAGGAAGCACCTGATCTGGGGGTCTCTTGACTCTCAGCAGCCACTTGGCTACCTGGGCCGCTGGGAAGGATTCTTTTAATTACTGATGATGCAGCCATTTCTTTAATCCCATGCAATTTACTGAGAATGTTTCGGGGGAGGGGCGCTCTGTCAACAGGTCAGGCCCAGTCAACTGCTTGTCTGTGTCTAACTCTGTCTTTCTGGAAGACAGGCTGCTGGGTGAGGGTAGGAGCTGTTCCTGGCGTGCTGCGATGCATCCTCAGAGCTCAGCACTGGCCCAGGCTACCGGTGAAGAGCTCCCTTGTTGGTGTTTGTGGAGTGAACAGATAAAGATAGTATGTGTTCACCGTGACCCACTGTGACTGGGGCCAGGCACTAGATTGAAGAAGTTTGAGGCATAGAAGACGCCATGGTCAAGAGGTCTGAGCCAGACATTGGTTTCTTTTTTATTTTTTAAATCTGACAGACAACGTGGTATGTATGCGTCATGTACGACATAATGTTTTGAAGTATCTGTACATCGTGGGATGGGCAAACCTAGCTTACCAATGACTGCTTGACCTCACATGGTTGTTGTTTTTTGTGGCGAGAGCACTTATCCGCTCTTTGCCTTTTCATATACAATAACTTGTCAACAACCGATTGATTGAATGTATTCCTCTTACCTGACTGTAATTATGTGCCCTGGTGCCAACCCCTGCCCATTCCATCCTCCCTCCCTTGCCCCTCCTCTGCCCCTGGCAGTTGCTGTTCTACTCTCTGCTTCTAGGAGAACGCTTTTTTAGGTTTACATGTGAGTATTTGTGTTTCTGGGTCTGACTGATTTCGCTTAACATAATGCCCTTCAGGTTCATCTAAGTTGTTGCAAAGGATTTCATTCTTTTTTATGGCTGGAAAGTATCCCCTTGTGTATCTGCTTGGCGTTTTCTTTGTCCATTCATCTGTTGATGGACACTTGGGTTAATTCCATATCGTGGCTGTTGTGAATGGTGCTGCAATGAACATGGGGGTGCAGATGTCTCTTCAACAAGCTGATTTCATTTCCTTTGAGTGTGTAGCCAGTAGTGAGATTGCTGGGTCTTAATGGTAGTTGTATTTTCCATTTTTGAGGAACCTACCTCCTTGCTGTTTCCCATAATGGCTGTACTAATTTACATTCCTACCAGCCGTGTGGAAGAATTCCCTTTTCTCCACATCCTCACCAGCACTTCTTATTTTTTGTCTTTTTGATGAAAGCCATTCTAACATGAGTGACGTGATGCCTCACTGTAGTTTGGGTTTGCATTTCCCTGATGATTACCAATGTTGGGCATTTTTTTTCATATACTGGTCGGCCGTTTATATGTATTCTTTTGAGAAGTGCCCATTCAGATCTTCTGCCGTTTTTTCACTGTTTGTGTGTGTGTGTGTGTGTGTGATTTTAGTGTTTTGGTCTCCCTGTATGTTTTGGATACAAACCCCTCATCAGATGTTTAGTTTGTGATAGTTTCTTCCATTCTGCAGATCATCTTTTCACTCTGTGGACTGTTCCATTGCTGTGCAGAAGCTTTTTCGTTTGATGCCATTCCATTTGTCTATAATTGCTTTTGCTTTTGAGGTCTTAGCCAATGTTTCTTTCTCCCAGATCAATGTTATGGAGCTTTCCCCTATGTTTTCTTTTAGTAGTTTCAGAGTTTTGAATCTTACATAAGCCTTTATTCATTTAAAAGTTGATTTTTCTATACAATGAGAGATGAAGGTCTACTTCCTGCAGGTGGTTTTCCCAGTACCATTTATTGAAGACTAGCCTTTCCCCACTCTGTGTTCTTGGCACCTTTGCTGTTAATCAGTTGGCTGTAAATGTGTGGATTTGTTTCTGGGTTCTGTATTTTGTTCCATTGGTCTATGTGTCTGTTTTTATGCCCTTATCATGCTGTTTTGTTTACTACAGTTTTGTAGTATAATTTGAAGTCAACCTCCAGCTTTGTTCTTTTTACTCAAGATTTGGTTTGGCTATTTGGGTCTCTTAATAGTTTCACAAAAATTTTAGGATTCCTTTCCATCTCTGTGAAGAATGTCATTGGTATTTTGATAGGGATTGCATTGATGTTTGGATGTTTTAGTAATATTTATTCTTCTAATCTGTGAACGTGGGATCTCTTTTCATTTATTTATGTCTTCTTCAGTCTGAAGTTGATTTCTTCATTGTTTTGGGCATCTTTATTCTCTCTTCTCTCAGTTACTTGACTGATCCTTTAAAACCCAGCTCCAGCATCCCTCTCTAGAAACTCTTCTGCAAAACATTCCTTTGGTTAGAGTTGATCGCTCTCTCTTTGGGCAGCTCCTGTGTCTGGCCTGCTTGTGTTCTCCCTTCTCCTAACCCTTCTGCAGTGAGCATCTTCACCTCTCAGCACTGAGTTGTCCCTCCAGCA
>CAUYQG010161273.1:0-15567 GCA_963574415.1 Tarsius wallacei | reverse complement strand
AGGCTGAGGTGAGTGGGACCTGCCTGGGCAACTTGGTGAGACCTCATCTCTACAATAAATCAAAAAAATTAGCCGGGTGTGGTAGTGCGCACCTGTAGTTCCAGCTACTTGGAAGGCTGAGGCGGAAGGATCGCCGGAGCCTGGCAGGTCGAGGCTGCGGTGGCCGGGAGCGGCCACTGCACTCCAGTCTGGGCGACAGAGTGAGACTCCAACTCAAAAAGATATGTATATATAACAAGATAAAGTTGGAAGTAAAATTTTACTAGAGCATTTGCATGTTTGACTTGAAAAGCAGATTAAAATTACAATTGACCTTTTTGTAGTTAGTTAACATGATTAATTTACATAATCCCTTTATTTTTGTTTGGAAAGAAGGTTGATATAGTCCCAGTTTAGATATAACTTGAGATTATTAAAAAAAAAAAAAAAAAAAAAAAACAAGAAAGAAAACAAGAACCTCAATATCTTTTTGTCATGGCCACTCCCCTGAGGAGAGACCTGTTAAGCCATGTGGAAACCTGAATGGGCTTCCCAAGTACATGTGGGGGTAATGACTTACTGCAGCTAGTAGGACTGCCACCAAGGGGTTATCAGACAGTGGGGGAAATGGGGTGCAAGAAGGCTGGAGGCTGGGGCTAGGTATTGCAGCCATAGATGCCAGCTCCTCCTCCACAGGTAAAGGTGGAGGGCAAGAAGAAAGAGAAGGAAGGGAAACTGACGGAGAGTGGAGTAGCAAAAGCAGATAACAAAGAGACAGGAGAAGTTAAACAAGTTGGGTTAGCATTTGAGTTGTTAGAGGGAAAGCAGGAATCAGAATTGTAAAAGGAATAGGAGAATATGAAGGAGGTGAAAAATCTTTTGAGGGAGGGGTGGCTAAGTTCCTCTGATGAGCCCATGGGCAGTGGGGTCTAGGGAGCCAACACAAAAATGTAACAGGAAGAACAAATATCTGCTTGGTAAACTAACTCATAAAAGGCCTGAATATATGGTCTCTCAAGGAATTAGTCATTTCTTTTTAAGTACAAATCAAGCTGCAGAAGGGTGTTAGGAGCAAGGGAGCCTCCTTTCTGGCCAGGTTTCACCATCTCCCAGCTCATATTGTGGAATTTCCCCATAGTTGCACACCAGATGAGAGGGTCAACTGAGGCAAGTTGGGCCGGGGCCAGTGCTGAGGCCACAAAGCAGTATTGTAATAAAAGGAAACAGGGATACGGTTGGGATGGGCTCTTGGTTTCATGGATTTGTTTCTGGGCCTTAACCATTCAGATCCCCTGCCAGGCAGTCCCCACAGGTTCAAAGGAATCAACACAAAGGATGTGAGTCACGAGGGAGAGAGAGTCCTCCCATCCCTGTGTCCACTGGAGCTCACGGAATGCTATGCTCCGCCATGTCTTGGAAGGCCTGGTACCAGGACTTCTGGCAATTGGTTCCCAGATCCTTGCTAGGTTATCTCCCAAGACGAGACTGGGAAAAGCCCAAGAGACCCAGAAACTCATCCACAAAGCCAGGGGGTCCAAGAGTGCACATCCAAATATGTGGGTAGGTGGATGATAAATGAGGGATAACTACCCGAGGCACAGAAAGGCATACTGTGCTGCTGTTGGAGTTTTGAGGTCCTTCATGGAGTCACTTTGCCAACCAGAGAAGAAAAGAGCAAAGAAACCAAGCATGTTGTCTCCCACTCATACGGGCACTGGCAGTCTGAACTTTTCTTTGGGGACCTTCTTACCTCCCCAGGGAGTAACCCTAGACAGAGATCATCAGTTGTCCTCCAAGATCCAGCCCGGTCCACGGGAAAACTCAGAAATCTTGACTAGAAGGAAGTAAAGAGTTAACCTTAGTCCCTCACCCTATTGGGCCACAGCAGTCTGGTGTCTTTCCCTGGGATCTTCCAGTTTGCTGAAGTGTAGCCTCAGCCAGAGCTTTCAGTTGTCACTAGGTTCCAACACAGTCCACATAAAGTCATCAGTTAGAAAATAAGAAAGGAAGAGAGAGAGAGAGATAAAGATAGGGGTCTTGGTGAGACCTCTAGAAAATGTTTGCGTACGGAGGATGAGGGCGGAAGGATGGATGGGGAGGCACAGCACCACTGGAGCTGGTGTGCCAGAGATGTGCACTGGTAACCAGAGAATCGAGTAATGCAAAGAATTGCAACATACAAACAAGTGAAAGAAGAAAAGATTTATTTAAGAAAGTTTCACTTCCCACAGACAGGAAGCAGGCCTACACTCTAGATGAGTGTGGCCCCATAGCCCCCTCAAGCCATGGCTTTAATCCTTTTCCCTGGAGATGTTACAATCAGGTAGGTGTGATGGCCATGACTTCCTTATTGACCATCTGAAAATGTCTTGGAGACCCTGTGACACAGAGACCCACTAATGTCCGCCCACATTATCACAATCTCTAAAGAAGGGCATGATACCTGAATGACATTCCCTAGAGCTAATAGAGGGTGCATTTCCCCTTATCTCCTATGCATTCCCAACAGGAAGCCCTGCAATCTGCATAACTTTTGGAATCACAAGTTTTGTGAGTTGCATAACTTTTGCCTAATGCTTGATATCTTAGGCCTTGTAAACTCTCTTTACTCCAGGCAAGCTGTGAGATACCTGGCACCAGGAAGTCTGGGTTTCTGAAAAGACAAAGTCGGCAAACTTAATCTTTACCTAAGGTGTGCACTTCTCCAAAACATAGCCTCTACTTTCTCATTATTGTGTTAGGGTTTAGGAACAAGATTAAAAAAATGACTTCCCGCTCTCAGTCTGTCCTTTCAGTGTGTATATTTGTACATATACTTTTAGTAAAGTGTATAGACACACATTGCATTCTCATAGTTTATATGCTTTATACATATAAAATATGTGTGTGTGTGTGTATGTGTGTATATATATATATATATATGTATATATATATGTATGTATATATGTATATATATATATGAAGCCAAGTACTAGGAGAGTGTAGTGCTAGAAATTTTCTAAGTATAAAGGACAGAGCAATGTCCACAGAGGAAGGAGAATTAAATATGATGATGTACAAGCACTGAGCCTTGGTTTATATCTGTAAATATCCGTGTTGATGCCAACCCTCAGAAACTTACATCAGATACACTTAATACCTATTAGATAAAATACTAACCTTATGTTTCCCTATCTCTGTGTTCTGTCAACAACAAGCAAGTCCTTAATGAAGTCTCTAGTTGGAGGAAGAATACAAAAAAACAGACACATCTTGCTATCGACCCCAGCAAACACAACACGTCAACAGAGAGAAACTCTCCCGACTCTGTCTGCATTTGAAGCTCAGTGCAATTTCCATTCTGGCAAAACATTTTCTAGTGTCTTCGGTACTGAATGATTTAGGCAAGGCTGGTCACCCCACACAGGGCCACGCTAAGGGAAGAGGGATGATTACATCTTTGTAAAGAAAATGCTCTTTGAACAGGAAGGTGTGAGAAATTCATGTTCCTGCCTGACAGTATCATGACACTTCACGTAAATATACCTGTCAGGTGTCCCTGCAAAATCAAAGACATCTGCTTTTACCAAAATAAATAGTCATGTGTTGCCGTTTGGTCTACTTACTTATGGATTCCTGTTTTAAAAGGCTGCCTTGCCCATAAATACACAAATTAGGACTCATCTTTTAAAGTCTGCTTGTTCATTTAACTCTTCCTATTAAATAACAGACCACATCAGAAATTCAGCAAATGGATTCTATTAGGACAGGAAGTTTGCAGTGCAACTGATGACTTCCTGAAGAGTAGGCACGCTCTAATTTATGGAACGATAAAAGATTGTGTGCGTGTGTGTGCATATTTAATATGTAGAGTATGCTATGCATAAAGACATGCATAATATAATATGTATAATATAGTGCATGTCATAGAATATATTGAAGTCCCTCAAAACAATCTAATATCCATGATGACCCAGGTCTAAGCATCTAAGCTTTCCTGATGTAAACTATGCCCAGGGTGAGAAGCACAAACTTGGATCAGGCCATACCTGGGTTCTGTGACCAGCTGGAAAGACTCAGATATGTCAGTTGATATCCCAGGTCACAGTCCCCAATGTCTAGGCTGTAAGTCTCACCAGTCCTTCCTGATACGAAATCCTGAAACGAAAGGAGGACCATGGACTCTCCTGACACCACACTCAGTGACAATGGGAAGCTGGTCAGACTTCACCACTTCTCTATCTCAAGGTGCAAATTGAGACCACCCACCCAATTAATGCTGAGGTTTTGTATTCATCTGGTGAAGGAGGAAAAAGCTTTGAGCAGGACAGAGAATACAAAATCACTGAAAAGTCAGATACCTTTCCAGGACTTACTGAGTTTCTGCTTTATTATTCAGACATGACAAAAAAAATTAAGGTCATCAAACACTATACTCCCCAAACATTCCCAAATGTAGTTTTGTTTTTTTTTCTTGAGGTTTTTTTCCCCCCTCTATAACTTACACCACTACCTGCCCCATTAGTACACACACTTAAAGCTGGCTAGCTTAAGTTTATAAGAAAACAAGAATTTATTTAAAATACAAAATCACATTCTTGCAAAACAGTTTAAAAAGTCAAGAGTGAAGTTGAGAAGGGACCTCCCCCCATAAATCAAAGTCATAAAAAGGCCCTCTCAACTTGAGTGTCTACAGCTGTGGGCTATATGTTGGCTGGCAAGCTCTTGACTCACTGCAGCCAAAATTGTAAAGTTTATTTACAAAGCCAGTGCCAGTTGGCTTCTCTCTGTATGCAGATATTTTTAGACATGGAAAAAAAAAACCCACACAGTATATAGTAGCTCTACCAATTTGGCAGCAAGTCCCAAAACTCTGGGCTTTTTTTTTTTTATTTATATACAGAATCTTAATCTCAATCCAACAAGTCATTTGCCCAGGTAACACATTTAAACGGTTAAATGTGAAAATTCGAGTGAAGCAACATATAACTTTTAAGAATCCATGATGGTGCCATTGCACTGCAGCCTGAGTGACAGAATGAGACTCAGCTCAAAAGAAAAAAGAATCTAAGAATTAACAATACACTGTGGTGAACACCCAGTGAGGGTGATTTGGACAAGAAATGACTTATACAATGATTTAGCAAACTTTACTCAACTGCCAGTGGTTCCTGCTCTGGGTGAGTTCCCAAGATGGGGACGTGAGGGGGACAGGGCCACAGGAAGGGATGGTGAATGTCTACTGAGGGACACCTTGAAACAATACCATGACAGCCTTGGTTAGTTTTCTCTTATCAACAAACAAACTATAAGAAAAAGCAGGAGACATGGCAGAAGACCAGATTCTGATCAGGCTTTTGTGTGTTCACAAAACGTTGGGCGCCTATGCAATATGCTACTTTAAATAACCTGAAGGATGGAATAAATGACCTGAAAAGGATGGCTTGTCCCTTCTTTTGGAAGAACTGAAGTCATTATGGCAAGAGGAAGGGGAGTAAGTCCTATGATCTTCTGAGCTGTCCAGGACCCGTCGAGTCTATCAAAGAAAGTGTTGAAAGAACACAAGACAATGACCATGCTTATTTCACTCGTAGCACTTTCTGCTGAAGGTAACCCCTGAGCCAGGTCCACCATGGGCTAGCTGGGACCTGCCAGTGTGTATGTGTGCTGAAGCAGTGAATGTTCACACCCTGCAGGTTTACCTGGGAAAATTCCAGATGGGCAGTGGAATTGATCAGCAGCTGGCAGTCCTTCCAGTGGGTGGGGGTGGATTTTAATCCAGGAAAATCACTAGTTAATTGTGGATAATATATAACCCTATCTTTTTTTTTTTTTTTTTTTTTTGAGTTGGAGTCTCACTCTGTGGCCCAGACTGGAGTGCAGCGGCTGCTCCCGGCCACCGCAGCCTCGACCTGCTGGGCTCCGGCAATCCTTCCGCCTCAGCCTTCCAAGTAGCTGGAACTACAGGCGTGCGCCACCACGCCCGGCTAGTTTTTGATTTATTGCAGAGATGAGGTTTTGCCAAGTTGCCCAGGCGGGTCTCGAACCCTCAGACTCAGGCAATCCACTCACCTCAGCCTCCCAAGGCACGGGATTACAGGCTGAGCCACCAAGCCCAGCTATAACCCGATCTTAAAAGGTCTTTGCTACCCATCTGATATAATGTCGCTCAACTCAAATGCAATTTGGGGCCTAGAGAGAAATCCTACATAACCCTTTTCATTTCTTTCTAAAGCAATTGAGTTTTGATGTACCATATCTTCCTTGAAACCTCATGTTCTTACCATTCACTGGGCAAGGTATCCCTGCTACATAACTTAAAGGCTTGCTAAACTCTTTCAAAGCTTGCCTGTTCAGACTAAGACCCTGTGGTTGAGATAAGGTACATGCACCACTATGAAACTCAACTGGACAGAGCCAGTGGCCCCATAGGGGCACATTCATGGCAACCTGGTCTGCCACCATGAAATACGTTTTCTTTGGGCCTTCTTTGTGGTGGCTCATGTCTATAATCCCAACACTATAGGAGACTGAAGTGAGAAGATTCCTTGAGCCCAGGAGTATGAGATTAGCCTGGATAACACAGTGAGACCCTGTCTTCTAAAAAAAAAAAAACAAAACGTGAATGCAATTGCCAGTGGCTATTTTTTAAATAGCCCAAAGAAGAGAAACGTTTAGTTCTCAACTAAATGCATTTTACTCTATTCTTTGATCAGGAGGGGTTGGTATACTCATTGATTCCTCTGGAAAATACAGTGAAACAGGCAGAAATTAGGACTCATTAGAGCTAAAGTAGTTACAAGGTGACCAGATTGAGTAAGAGATCTGGAAAAACAAAAGCATTCTTATATTTTTTTCAAAAAGACTTTTTTTTTCTCCTCCTGCCAAAGCTTTCATCAAACGCATACCCAAAGTTACCAAGTTACCCAGCAAATGTTCTTGAAGCAACATGTTCTTATGTAAAAATTGTAGTATTCAAAAGGACTTTGAGGATGAGCATTACTTAAGCAGGAGAGAAAAGATAAAACTCTATTAAATCCATCAACAGTTCTGCCAAGCATGAACTAGCTAAGTGAGGGGATCCTCCCTGCTTCCTTATAAAATATGATGACAAACTCCTTCCTTTGGTAATTTTCAATATCATTGATCTCCAAAAGAAGAAAATATGGCCAAGAGTCATTAAAATAGGAGGTGGTCATTAAAGGAGGATATTTAAAACCTTTTCCCCTTTCTGTGGAAAAGATGATTTCCCCAAAGAGTCTAAACGCAGCACATTTAAGAACGCAGTCTGGTATCCTGCCCGGCATATGCTTTCACCGTAATTTCAGATGCTTTAAAAAAAATAAACACACCCCATAATGGGGCAAGCAGTTTACTTCTCACTGAAATCCAAGTGTCTGGGGACATCAATTTTGCCTTTAAGAATTTTCAGGTAAATGCCAAATGGGTTGTCATCAAAAAACAGTAGAAACCTGCTAGAAAAATAAACATCTATTTTTAGAGGCGAGAGAGGGTGGAAAGAATCCCTGCTTTGTCATGATCGCTATTTCTGCTTAACACAGGCAGAACATAATTCATTTCACACGCAGCCTTTCCTCGCACATGGAAGTCATCGCCCTCTCAAGATGCATAACCACTCACAGAGCCCTGTAGTGCAAGCACAGGGGATGGTCCCTCAGAAAGGAGGCAAAGGCCACTTGGGGTGGGGGGGGTGTCTGCTGAGTAGCTGAGCAGGAAGAAAGTCCTAATGCACAGCTGATTGTGATGTGCCCCCAGCTCAGTCCTTAACTGTGCCCTAAGCATCAAGTGGAAATGCTTTTTAAGGTGTCCTGTGTGGAATACACCACTGCAGCCAAGCATGGAACACAAACACCTCAACAGCAAAAAACCTGTTTAAAAAAATGGCAGATGATCTGAACAGACATTCTCAAAAGACATACAAATAACTATATATATAGTTATGCAAATAGAACTGCAAAGGAGGCATCATCTTGTCTCTATAAGGATGACAGTTACCAAAAAGACCAAAAAAAAAAAAAAAAAGACAAACACTAGTGAGGATGAAGAGAAAAGGGAACCCTTATACACTGCAGGCAGGAATGTAAACTAGCACAGTCGCAACAAAGAACACTGTGGAGGTTCCTCAAAAAGTTACAAATAGGCTGGGCACAGTGGCTCGTGTCTGTCATTCCAGCACTTTGGGCACTTGAGCCTCACTATTTAAAACCATCAGATGCCAGAATTCTGCAGGCTATGCTCCCCTCTAGTGACCAATGATATTCAGAAAAATGTGCTGCAAGCATCTGTAGGGAGCTAACCAATGTGCCTTATTTTTAAGATGTTGCTTTGCTTGGGACATCGCAGGCTGGGGTACAATAAAAATTGAGTTTCACATAATTTGATAGACATGTCTGAATAAGGAGTAATAAAAAAATCAAAAGACCATTAGATAGGTGATTGGTAGAAAGGTAAGTAGAAGAAGAGGGATAGACTGATGAATACATAAGTGACAAATAGATGATAGGCGATAGATAAGGATGGAAGGATGGATGGACAGATGGATGGGGCAGGTGGATGGATAGATAGGTATACACAGAGGGATGAATGATAGATAGATGATGGATGGGTGGATGTATAGATAAAGATAAATGAATAATGTATAGATAAATGGATAGATAGATGATAGACAGATGATAGATATGGATGGATGGACGGACAGACAGATGATGAATGGGTAGATGTATGACAGGATACATGGATGGATAGATGACAGACAGATAGGTGATACATATGAATGAATGAATGCATGCATAGGTAGAGATAGGTAGATGGATAGATAGGTAGGCAGTAGATGGATGGATATAGATATAGGATAGGTGAATACATAGATAGAAGATAGATTGATAGATAATTGATAGATGACAGATGATAGGTGATTGATAGGAATGGATGGATGGATAGATGGGTGGATAACTAGATAAATAATAGATGAATAGAGAAATAGAGATAGGTGAATGAATAGATAGGTACACACATACAGATAGATAAGAATAGATGGATAGATAGATGGATGGACAGGTAAACATATCATAGCTGAATTGATGGACAGATAGTCAACTAACAGAAGGGGAGATGTATAGACAGGTAAGGGTAGGTAGATGGATGGAGACATAGGTATACAGATATAAACAGATCAGTGGATAGATGAGTAGGTGGATAAACAGACAATAGTTATACAGACAGATGCACAAATATCAGACAATGAAATCCAGGTTTTCACAGACCCTCCTCCCTGTCTTCTCATACCTGGTTGTGGTGGGATTCTCTGGCAACACTTGTTACCATCAGCACCAATCCCTCAGCTAGTCTGGAAATGAAGGAGTCATTCTCCATAGTGAGGATTTTTGCCAATAAATAGTAGAAAGCTAGAGAGTCATCAACAAATAAATGGTTAAACAAAATGTGGCCCATCCATACAATGAAATGTTATTTAGCCACGAACAGGAATGAAGTCCTGACAAATGCTAAAATATGATGAACCTTGAAAACATCATGCTACACGAAATAAGTCAACTACAATAGGATGAATACTGCATGATTCCATCCATACAAAATGTCCAGAACAGTTAAATCAAATCCATGGAGACACAAAGCAGACTAGCGGATGCGGGGGACTGTGGAGGGTGGGGAGTGACCACTTAATGGGTACAGGGTCTTCTTTTGGGGTGACAAGAATGTTCAGTCAGACTTGGTGGCTCAGCCTGTAATCCCGGCACTTCGGGAGGCCAAGGTGAGAGGATTGCCTGAGCCTGGGGGTTTGAGACCAGCCCAGGCAACTTGGTGAGACCTCGTCTCTACAATAAATCACGAAAACTAGCCAGGCATGGTGGCATGCTACTTGGAAGGCTGAGGCAGAAGGATCGCCTAAGCCCAGCAGGTCGAGGCTGTGGCAGCTGTGAGCGTGCCACTGTACTCCAGCCTGGGCAACAAAGAGTGAGACTCCAATTCAAAAAACATGAATTCTTAGCACCTTAAGAAAATGGTTTCTCTATGCCACACCCAAATTATCATGTACTGGGCATACTCAGATCTGAGAGACTGCTCAGTCCTGGGTCAATTCAAAACATGTATTTAAGGACATATTCCTTACACTTCAATAAAGCTGTTTAAAAAACATGAAAAAATTCATGCCCAGCCTGGGCTACATAGAGAGACACCACTTATACAAAACGTTTTTAAAAAATTAGCTAAGTGTGGCAGCTCATGCCCATAGTCCCAGCTACTTAGACGGCTGAGGCGGGAAGATTGTTTGAGGTCTAGAGTTTGAGACCAGCCTGGGTAACAGCAAGGCCCCATTTCTATAAAAGAGTAAAAAAATTGGCCAGGCATGGTGGCATGCACCTGTAGTCTCAGCTACTTGGGTGGACGAGGTGAAAGGCTCACCTAAGACCACAAGCTAGAGGCTACAGTGAGCTATGATTGCACCACTGTACTCCAGCCTCAGCCATAGAGCAACACCCTGTCCCTCCCCCTCAAAAAAAAGTGAAAAAAAATTCCTTTAAGAAAAACCATGCCCACAGTGAGGAACAAGTGACCTTCTTCATTAGAACGGATAATCCCCAGCATCCACCTTACACTTACCCCTTGGGGTGTCCTGTTCCCCACCTGTTCTCGCAACTACTGCCATGTAAACAAGCTGTGGCTGCCTCGAGAGCTTTCACTGTGGAAGTGTTTCAGTCATATCAGCAAACCATCAGGCTCTGATGTACTTGAGGCCATCGTGAAGAAAAAAAGGGAAAAGGGAGAAATCTGGAGTCAAAGCAGAGAAAAAGGACTCACAGTCTCCATTTTCAAGCATGGATAACCTGTGATAGATCGATGGCAGGGAAGAACATTCTGATGGTAGTGGGCCCTGAAGGATGGGCAGCCAGAGACAATGCTGACACCTGAGTGCTCAGTCACCCTTGTCTTGAACTAATCTCCAAATCATGATGATCAGTTCTGCCATCATCCTGCAGGACTGTCAGACTGAGAAGAGGACCCGGAAGTCATTTGGTTCCAACCTTGTTTTTGGCACATGACTACAGTTCAAGGAGAGGGGATGTTATCTGTGTCACAGTTGACTGGAACAAGACAGATGACTTTCCTTTGCTTCTCAGTGGTCCCATCTTGCCAAAGCTCTTGGGACATATGTCTTTATTACAGAATTGCTTTCATCCAAACTATACAGAGAGCTGCCCCTCGACTTGAAAAACAAAATCACGCATTCATCATTTCAGGACCTCCCAATAGCACCTGGGCCTGCTTACACCCTCAGGTCTTTGCCAATTTCTATTGCTACCATAGAAACTGATCTCACCCCTACTTCTTGTGCACTCATCCTCTCCCAGAGACCTCCTCGTCCTGAAAGTCTGAAATGTCCCCTCTACAGAGAACCTTTTAACCTTACACTGTCCACCTGCCTCTTGTTATGAGTGGAACTGTCCCCACCCCACCCCACCTAACCAAATATGTTGAAGGCCTCTCCCCCAGGACCTCAGAAAACAGGTTTTTTACAAAGGTATTGGAGTTAAATGGGGTCATTAGGGCTGGTCTTAATCAAATCTGAATGTGTGCTTATAAAAAGGAAACACATAGACACAGAGAGACATACACACGCAGAGAGGGAAAAAGACGTGAAGACAGAAAGGGAAGACAGAAATGGAGTGACGTAGCCACAAGCCAATGAATGCCAGGAGCTACCAGCAGGTAGAAGAGGCAGGAAGGAGCCTCCGGAGGGAGTATGGCCCTGAGTCACCTTGACCTCCGACTCCTGGACTCCAGGATTGATAGAGGATGAATCTGTTGACTTAAGCCTCCAGTTTCTGGCACTTGGTGATGGCAGCCCAAAGGAACACATCCAACCTTCATGTCTGACAGCTCATACTGGCCACTCACACACTTAAGTCTTACTCTAAAGTCCCGAGAGATTTGCACTACCCATTGTATAAATCACGCTGTGTAATGGCATGTAAGGCACATAATGAGAGGCCAGTGAAACATCGAGAAATACAATTTTGGAGGTCAGGACCTTTGTGGGAACAGTTCCACATGTTTATCTCTTTAAACACGTTGATCACCTATTTGTGCAGTAAGATCTTAACAGATGATTCTGTATCACCAAGAAGGCTTCAAAAGAGACTACAGTGGGGTTTCTGTCAGGACTTCAGGTTATCTTCTGGCTGGTCCTCTGGTCAGTGAAAAGAAAGAGCCAAAGTGTTGACACAACATCTTGAACCCATTAGGATTAGTACTATGAAAACAAAAAAACCAGAAAACAATGTGTTGGCTTCTTTCTGCCTCTTCTACCTGCTGGCAGCTCCTGGCATCCATTGGCTTGGGGCCACGTCACTCCATTTCTGTCTTCCCTTTCTATCTTCACGTCTTTTTCCTTCTCTGCATGTTTATGTCTCTCTGTGTCCACGTTTTTCCTTTTTATAAGCACATCATTCAGATTTGATTAAGACCAGCCCTAATGACCCCATTTAACTCCAATACCTTTGTAAAAACCTGTTTTCTGAGGTCCTGGGGGAGAAGTCTTCAATATGGATTATTCACGGGAAGGGAAATGAACCGTTTCTATGGAAAACAGTATGGTGGTAGCTAAAAAGTTAAAAATAGAGAAGAGAAATAGAATAGTGAGTGCCAGGGACTGGGGTAGGGGATCTGAAGAGATCAGGTTTGATGAGTACAGAGTTTCCATTTGTGAGAGGAGAAAGTTCCGGGGGTTCCTAGTGGTGATGGTTGCACAACATTAATGGACTTAATATCACTGAACTGTACACTTAAAAATTGTTAAGATGATAAATCTCATATTAGGTATATTTTACTACAGTTTTTTTAAAAAGTGCCCAGACAGAGGAGGCTGAGAGAGCACGGAGGGAAGATGCAGATAGAAGCATCTGATAAACAAAGTCATGGCAAGATAAGGACCTCAGAGAGACTGGAAGACATGCAGGTCTGGAAAAGACCTGAAGACCAGTAACTCTCAAGAGAGGGACACACCTGAGCTACATTCAGTTGGCATTCTGCTGCCAATAAGATGTCACTTTGGACTCTTAGCAATTCAGACCCAGAGCACACCTCCAAACCAAGTCTGCCCCTCCTGCCAGGTATCGCCCTTGTATGTGGGGCCCATCTGCAGACAAGAAGGATGAGCAGCACCTCAAAAGGGGAAAATATAGACACTTTGTAAATGATCCCTCCCCCAAACCGAAGTGATAACAGAATAATCACTATTTTTACAAGTTTAATGTAAGAGGACAAAAAGCAGGTCCCACAAAGTCTGGTAATCAATATGTTTGTCCACAGTCTCTCATGTATTCTGCATATTATTTAGCACGTACAAAGTCTATTTTATTCCCAACACGTGTTGGCTGAGCCATCCTCATGATCCAGCATATCGAAGTCT
Organism: Tarsius wallacei; assembly: GCA_963574415.1. Classification (NCBI taxonomy): domain Eukaryota; kingdom Metazoa; phylum Chordata; class Mammalia; order Primates; family Tarsiidae; genus Tarsius; species Tarsius wallacei. The sequence continues at coordinate 2,159 of CAUYQG010161273.1, read as the reverse complement.
ATTTTGTACCCAGCACTTGTTGCCCAAGCTATCCCCATGTCTATGACGTGGAGGGAATACTAGTTTGGGCTCCTCAGCCTCCTGCTTCCACCTCCTGCTTCCAAGAACTCACCCAGAGTGATCTAGTTGTCTTCCCTTACCTTCCCCCACTACATTTTCCTCCCTCAACTGCTCACTCTTTTCAGCAAGAGACTCTTCCACATTCACCTGTAAGCCTTTGGGGTCACAACAAACTGGCTGCCATCCACATTCCAAATTCTGTTGAAGGAAGCAGGGAGACCCCTTCACATGGATTAATCAGAGAGTTTGCCATCACTGGAACAGGAAGTCTGTCAACCATCCATGAAATAAAAATATCACAGGCTCCAGCTGATACAAGTCAGAAAAGGAGACAAAGAAAGAAGTTGAGTTGTTTTCCCACGAGAATGGAGGGGCTTACTCTTCGCCGAAGTCTCCATGGTACAAGAACCACATCATGGTCCAAGTCAGTGCTTCTCACTCATTAAACTGGAGTCCACAAATGCAAAGAATGATGAACACTATTTTAGAAATATTCCTCCCCCTGTCCCACCCAGCAGAATCAACCAAAAGTCAACCCTGGTTGCTTCAACTCATGACACTTCTATAATTCTGCACATCAATCAACTTGCTGGCCCATTTACATTGAATTCCCACCATGGCAGCCCAGCTGAGGTATGCTGAGACTGCTTCGAAGCCTAGATCTTAGTTGATATGACGGTCAAGCAGAGACTGCATAGGTAATCTCATACACAAGGTGCACCTTGTCTCCATTTACCTGTTGAACAGTGAGTCTCCTTTTGGTTCCATCCTAAGATAGGGACCACACACCTAGGCTCCATACATTCCCAGTTCCTAAATTGTCTCAGGTAGCTTCACACCTCGTTAGAGTCATTCCTTCCTACAAAAAGCTCCAATGCTTGGTTCCATGTCCTAAGAGGTACACACGGTGATAGACAGGTTCAGACCTCACTGAACACGAGATGGGACAGTCAATCCAGACTCACACTGAGACAAGTGGTCCAAGGGGTGAACCATCCAACTCACTGTTCTTACTTCCTTCTGCTCACGTGCCTTTAAGTAGAAGGAATTTGATACCTGCCATTCTCAGTTTTCTGTCACTCATTTCACTATGAGTGTGGAGAAGGGAGGTAAGGTGGCCTCTTACTATTCTCTCTACTTCTGTAAAGGTCTGAAAATGCTCAATGATCATTTTAAAAGGTTAGGTTCATGTTAGCCCTAGGAAGACACGGGAAATGAAAAGGACAGTATCAGCCGGGCTCGGTGGCTCAGCCTGTAATCCCGCGCCTTCGGGAGGCTGAGGTGAGTGGATTGCCTGAGCCCGCGGGTTCAAGACCCACCTGGGCAACTTGGCGAGACCTCATCTCTACAATAAATAAATCAGCTAGGCGTGGTAGCGCGCGCCTGTAATTCTGGCTACTCGGAAGCCTGAGGCCGAAGGATTGCCGGAGCCCAGCAGGTCGAGGCTGCAGTGGCCGCTCCAGTCTGGGCGACAGTGAGACTCCAACTCAAAAAAAAAAAAAAAGAAAAAAAAAAGAAAAGGACAGTATCTAATGTAACAACTGGAATTAAACTACTACAAAAGAATAACTTAGAAAGAGTTGTCATAAAGACAAAAAACATATTTAAAAAGGCATATGGGTTGAGGGCATCTCTAACCCAAAATCAAAAACCCAAAAATTATTAAGCACCAACATAATGCTAAAAGGAAATGTTCACTGAAGAATTTCAAATTTTCAGATTACAGACACTCAGCAGTTAAGAAAAATTCAAATATTCCCAAATCCAAGAAAAGTGGAAATACTTCTGATCCCAAGCATTTCGGATAACGGATACTTAACTTGTACTACATGCGTATGTATAAAATCAAATTAAATGTATCAGTGCCTTCTTTTAATAAATTCAGAGCCGGGCTCGGTGACTCAGCCTGTAATCCCGTGCCTTGGGAGGCTGAGGTGAGTGGATTGCCTGAGCCCTAGGGTTCGAGACCCGCCTGGGCAACTTGGCGAGACCTCATCTCTACAATAAATCAAAAAATCAGCCGGGCGTGGTAGCGCGCGCCTGTAGTTCCAGCTACTTGGAAGGCTGAGGCGGAAGGATCGCCGGAGCCCAGCAGGTCG